>CAJNDT010004334.1:1207500-1444432 GCA_905221615.1 Symbiodinium sp. CCMP2592 | reverse complement strand
CAACAACAACAACTACTACTACTACTACTACTACTACTACTGCTACTTTAACTACTATAATTAATACTACTGCGACGACTGCTACTACTGCTGCTCCTAGTACTAGTATCACAACTGCAACCACTAGCATGAATGAGTACCGCCACCATCACCACCAGCACTTCTGGGAAGTCTAGCGCTCCAACTTGTCCTCCTGCAGCTGTTACCTCGATGTGCATATAGAATGTCTTTTCTGGCTGCGAACGTCATTAGCCATCGAGTTCAGGGCCCAGCGGTGCTGACTCCTAATGAATGTTGCAAGATGCTGCGCCTGGTTGGCCAGAAGGGACGCGAAGAAGAATGCAAGGAAACGAAAAAGTAAGTGTCGGAGCAGCAAGTGCATGCGCCATGCGATTTGTCGTATCATCTGATGACCTTGCCAGGCCGATGCAAGAGTCAGTGCCTGAGAGAGGAGAAGCATGTCATGTTTGCAGCAGTCCAAAAGTAGTGAGCTTGCCTTGAGGCTGCCTTGGTACGCACGAGCTTTACAAGACCCGAGAGTAGCATAGGATGCCCCATAAAAACAAATCATGAATCCAAGCCGAACTTTGCGTGTGGAAAGAAACTCGCAAGATCAACCGGATGCCGCTGCAACGCTTGCTTCCAAAGATTGAGTGGTTTTGAAAACTTGGCAGCCACGTAGTACCCGCCATGGACCGCGGAGCACGGGCGCTTGCCATGTCCTTGCTGCCAGACCTGGTCCAGTCTTTGCAAAACAGTCTCCCGCAACACGAGGACTGCTTGCTGCGAGTTTTTACTTTGAGTCTCTTATAGACCGCACGTTGGCCAGAGGACCGCAAGATGTTTGTGGAGGGACCGCTGGACCTGATCCTCGCCTGGCTCCGACTGCTCTTGAAGGTACTCACACACGACCGCCAGAAAATTCGGCAAGATATCTCTGTTCTGACCAGTCTGCTGTGGTCGCTGGCGCACAACGTGCTCTTCGAACCCGCCGGTTCAGCGCCGGTGCTGCAAGAAACGCCAGATCATCTTTTTGTGCAGGGTTAGCCTTTCCACAGTGTTCTGGAGAACATCGAGCAGTGCGCAAGAGAGAGACATGACATGTGGCGAATGACGCAGCAAGTGTCGGAAGGCCTCCTCCAGGCTGGGTGGGCTGTTAGCAAAACACCCTAATCCTTGAATCCGTAGTGGTTTTCCGCAGTGTTACAGGTTGCAAGACACAAGGCGATATTGGAACCCGGCAAGAGCTTGGAGCAGCTGTGGCGAACCGTGGAGTCAGCCAGCCAGGACGTTCTCGCAGTTTTGCGCTTGAAACACATGATTGATAGTTCTTGGGAGCTGCTGTTTTGATTCGGCAAGATCGCTGGCTGCCAGCAGCTGCAATAGAGCCTGTTGGATGACAGCAAGAGTACAGAAAAGATCCTGCCAGAATCAGCATCTCAACAGTAAGAGCTACGACAATGGAGGAAAAGGATGCGCCCATCTTCTCAGTTGCTACATTGCGTGCATCTCTGAGTCAGTCATGTCATTAACCACCTACCTCATGACTCAGGCTTCTTCACTTCACTGAAAGGCCGGAAACCCAACTCCGCATTCACTGTCCCCCTCCAGTGAGCAGAGACTTACTTTGGCTGTGTGCTGTTTGCATGCTGCAAGAGTCAGAAGAGATAACACGGCCATGGTGAAGTCCGGCCCAGAAATTGTCCTCGCCAGACCTGTTACACAGCTACGTTTGCCCAGGCAGAGCTTGCAGCGTGTGGCAGAGCCGTCGAAGGTGCGTCGGAGCAGCGGCTTTTCAATGTCTGGTAAGTCTGCACGACAACACTCCTACAAGGAGAAGTGCTATCATTACTAACTACTAGTGTTGCCAGTGAGTAGTAATACTAGTACAAGTAGGAGCACTTGTGCACTGCGACTCGTGCTCGTACTAGTACTGGTACGGTACTACTGATGACTACTTAACTAGGACCTTAGGTGCTCGTCAAGTGGTAGTACTAGTACCAGTACTGGTACTAGTACTGCTACTAATACCCGTGGTAGTAGCAGTAGTAGTCATAGTAGTAGTAGTAGTAGTAGTAGTAGTAGTAGTAGTAGTGGTAGTGGTGGTAGTAGTAGTAGTAGTAGTAGTAGTAGTACTAGTAGTAGTAGTAGTAGTAGTAGTAGTAGTAGTAGTAGTAGTAGTAGTAGTAGTAGTAGTAGTAATAGTAGTCGTCGTAGTAGTAGTTGTAGGAGGTAGTAGTAGTAGTAGTAGTAGTAGTAGTAGTAGTAGTAGTAGTAGTCGTCAGTAGTAGTAGTAGTAGTAGTAGTAGTAGTCGTCGTAGTAGTAGCAGTAGTAGTAGTAGTAGTAGTGGAGGTGGTGGTGGTGGTAGTAGTAGTAGTAGTCGTAGTAGTAGTAGTAGTAGTAGTAGTAGTAGTAGTAGTAGTAGGTAGTAGGCTAGTATTAGTACTAGTAGCAGTAGTAGCAGTAGTAGAGTAGTAGTAGTAGTAGTAGTAGTAGTAGTAGTAGTAGTAGTAGTAGTAGTAGTAGTAGTAGTAGTAGTGGTACTAGTAGTAGAACTGAGCAATAACAATCGTAGTAGTAGTCACGTATACTACTACTACCACCACTACTACTACTACTACTACTACTACTACTACTACTACTACTACTACTACTACTGGTACTACTACTACTACTACTACTACTATTACTACTATTACTACTACTACTACTACTACTACTACTACTACTACTACTACGACTACTGCTCACTACTACTACTACTACTACTACCACTACTACTACTACCACCACTACCACTACTACCACTACTACTGCTACTACTACTACTACTACCACCACTACCACTACTGCCACTACTACTGCTACTACTACTACTACTATTACTACTACTACTACTACTACTACTACTACTACTACTACTACTACTACTACTACTACTACTACTACTACCACTTCTACTACTACTACTACTACTACTACTACTAGTACTACTACTACTACTACTACTACTACTACTACTACTACTACTACTACTACTACTACTACTACTACTACTACTACCACTACTACCTACTACTACCTACTACTACCTACTACTACCTACTACTACCTACTACTACCTACTACTACCTACTACTACCTACTACTACTACTACTACTACTACTACTACTACTACTACTACTACTACTACTACTACTACTACTACTACTAACTGCTACAATGATTACTGTACTACTATTTCTACCTGATTTATTCTTACTACACTGCTATTTGCAATTACGACAATTACGATCTGAACCTTACTATGCAGGCGTCTCCTGCCTGAGCACCTTAGCTTGTATAGCAGACTTGTTTCAATGACATCTCTTCGTGTCAGGTTTGCTGCTTTGCCGACATTTCGACCGAAGACAGCATTGCGGCTGTTTCAGGACCGTGTATACCAGAGAAGTGCAGTTCATGTTGCAGATAAAGTTGTGCATCCAAGAACGATCTGCAGTGTCCCGCTGCAGCACTTCTTTCCAGTGAGGGGCGCCTAGGGATGTTCCACGCCGTCTTTTTATGTCTCGTGCAGTCTTCGCAGTTTCGATTATCAGGTAGTTCTTCACATGATTACCCTTGACTCAGTCAGTCAGCCTGTGGCAGAACCGCAACGCCACAACTTTGGAATCACAACTGCGTTGACAACGGTCAGCAAGATCACGCTGTCGTCTGCCATGGAAAGAGGCCAGCGGCCCCGGACGCGAGATTCGATGCCGACTCTTGCCTGAGCGTGAAGCATGACGCGGAGACCTTCCGTGTCCTCAGGCACGCCGGACGGGCAAGAGTCAGCAACACGTTAACTGGCGAAAGCCACTTCTTCGATGAGCCAGAGAACACCCAGGCAATCGTACGTGTGAGCCGCCAGACCGGCTGGGCGTACCTTCGCATTGGCGAGACCACAGAGTGGCTTAACAAGGTCTTTTCCTGGTCCGTCTGGCGAGACGCGGCCTCGCAAGAGCTCTTTGCCAAGATGTCGACTGTGGACGGGGTCAGACTGAAGTGGCTGAATGCTTTTCAGGAGGATCGTCTCCTCCTCTACCCGCCAGATGACCACGAGGCCAAGGTCAGAGCAAAGACGTTAAGATGCAGTTAAACAGTTAGGGTGATGAATCGATCGGCCTTGGCTTGCAGTTCCTGGTGAATAAATAATGTGCCCTGACAGGTCTTCCGGGGCGTACACGAACAAGAGCAGCCGCTGTTTGTGCTACAGTTTGCCTTGCCGCTGGACGGGTATCATTTCTGGTGGCGTTTACAGAACTTCCAGAAAGGCAAGAATCATCACAACTTCCTTGGGACGTGCAAGAAGAGTTGGTCCGAGATGGCTTCTGCCATTCTGGGAAGCCAGAAGCATTTCCTGTGGCCGGACAGATCCCGGCAAGATCGCCACGGCATGCAGGGAGAGATGGCAGCACATGAAGTCTGCGGAAGCACAGTTCTGGTGCTCCTTGTCACTCTGTCCGGTGCGGTTTCTGGCAAGGATGCGACCACGCGCAAGGCCTGCGGTGACTGGCTGAGCAAAGTCATGAACGCTGTTGCAACAGAAGTGAGGCTGACTTTGCAACCTCCTTCCGACCACGAACCTGTGGAGGTCACCGTAGTCCAGGGTCGAGTTCACTTCGAAGAGCTGGCAAAAGCATGCAAGAGGTCAAACATCAGCGTCAAGGGACTGCGCCTGAGTAAAGAGCATGATCTTCTGCAGTTTCTGAGAGACATACGATTGAAAGAAAAAATGCGATGGCCTTTGTGCCAGATTCTGGAGCAACTTGCTGCTGCAATGGAGCAACAGATGTTTTTCGTGGATTGGCAGGACGGCACGCCAGATATGGCGCAGCAAGGTCACCGTCGAGATCCGGTACAGCGTGTGAGAAACGTCGTGGAAGCGCGCCAGAAAGCATGGAATGCCAGAGACAAAAAAAAACGCAAGCGGCAAGATGAAGCTCAAGAGAGTGAACGCAAGAAAATCAAGCTCACAAGGCAGCAAAAAGCAGCTCTCAAGGCAAGAAGTATTGTGGCAAGAAGCTTGCTGACGAGAAAGGACAAGGACCTGGAGAGAGCCTCCTATTACAAGACTCTGTTGGCGGCAACCTGGGGCGCAAGACACCTGAACGTGTGCTTCGACTCCTCCCGCGTCGGTGGTCGCAAGATCACGTCCTACGCCTGCATGAACTTGGCAAGTGGCGAGTGTGGCTGGGCACCACCGCAGGCCAATCAGAGCCAGAAATTCATTAATATTAATTAAAGAGTTAATAAATAATGTTAAAAGGCTCATTAAACTAATGGAGTCGCTTCTGTCTTCCCTCAGGTGCACCAGGACTCCGGCCACCAGATTCCTGGCCAGAGAGACGACTCGCTAGAAACTGCGGGTATTGGGCCCATCGATGTCAGGTCGATCCTTCGAGCCTTGGGCTGTCAATGGAAGACATTCAAGCTGAGTTGGCGTTCTTTTGCAAACCAACGTAAGAGGCTGGATACACGTCCGCCAAAGACTACGTCTAAGTAGATCTAAGCGGTCAGTTTAGTTTGGCATGCTTGCTCTCGACCATTTGCTTAAGAAGCTGAGGGCAAGATCGCAAACGAGACTTGGAAGATGCTGAAGCCGAGACTCTGTCCAGCCGCAAGAAGCCCGCCTGCAGACTAAGCACGTACGACCAAGTGCTGGCTTTGGATCACATCGTCAAGCTCACCAACAACGCCAGAGGACTCGTGGCTTTTGCGCCAGAAAATGAGGAGGAAGAGAAAATGCAAGACGCTGAACCGTTGGGCAAGACACCAGTCTTGGTGTGCTGTACAGACCACGGCACTGATGCTCAAGCTTGCAAGATGTTCCTCATGTTCCACGCAAGACTCCGCAGCATCTTCATCTACGACCCCAGGCACAAGCTACAGCGTGTCCTGCAGAATGCGCAGACCTATGGAAACTACAGCGCAAGATGGGCCAATGCGCTCATAAGCTGGACACGAGGTCCCTGGGGTGGCATGAAGTGGAAGCGCATCGTCGCAGAAGAAGTTACGAGTTTTCTGGAGACGCTGAAGAAGAAACAAAGACAGCAAGAGACCTCTGCAGAATGGGAGATCATGAAGTTCTTTCTTCCACACGTGGCCATGGAAATTGGTGTCGCCGAGCACGATCTCAGTGTGCCAGACATCATCCGCCTCTTGCAAGGCAGCAGCATCGGCAAGAAGCACATCGGCAGTGGAAATGCATCTCGTTGGGATGAGTTTCATTCAGCCTGGCACAACATCAGGCAAGAAGCAGGCCTTTTGGGCATCATTCTGGTCAGTTTCGGGTTGAAGAACGGCTGGCTGCGCCAGAATGGTGGGCAACTGGAAATGTTGTCGAGCATGCAAGATGCCATCGCCAGCGGTGCGGAGACCCTGGCGGAGAGCAAGAAGCAGCAGGCTGCAGCTTTGTCGAAGTTCAAAAACAAGCTGCAGGCCATAATGCACCTAGTGTGCGACCCAGAGGTCCTGGGAAACGTGAATGCTTGGTACTGCGTCTCTGTTCCGGTATCCCGCGAACTCAACAGGATTCGCCAGAGCGTAAGAGGACGAGAGGGCTCGTGGAGGTACTTGGCAGAGCAGGCACAAGGGCGATGGCGAACTGTCGTGACTCTGGCTGAATTACTAATATAATTTTAGCGATGTTCATCCACAGAAAAAATGTACGACTTTAGTCTGTCTGCCAAGTACCATGAGTCGAATTATGAGGTGCAAGAGATCGCCAACGAGGCACTTTTGCCAGAGAACCACCGCAGCATGGGCATCATTGACGCGTTGGCGGCTGGCAACTCCTTGTACTACTTCTCGCTGAAGCCAGACGACGCAGAACTGACTTGGCAAGACTTCCTCTACGAGCGGCTCTTCCGCTATGCGATCGCAATGATGAGATTCCACTGTCTCTTCGAGTCGCTTGTCGAACATGTGCAGCATTGATTGATTCTGGGCTAACCTTGATTGTGCGACCTGAAGATTTGGAAGCATGACCAGGCCATGTGTCGACAATGGTCACTGGAGAACAAGTAAATTTGGACACCAATCGTTGACGGACTTAGCTCAAGTTCCTCGAATGCTGCAGACTTCAGTCAGTCAGAGTCAGACTCACACTACTACTACAAATTTGGATATGATCCCATTAAATTAAAATTATTATGATGACTGAATGAAATAAACCGACCCCAGTCCCAGCTCCGGTAACCCTAACTTAACTATGCGCCCAGGCTTTCACATGGCTGCTTCCCGCTGGTTTTGGCAAGAGGCTGCGAGAGCGTCGAGGCGGCGGACAAGGTCCTGCAAGAGCTGAAAGTTTTTGCCGCAGCTGATGCGAAGGTGACCGAATTGATAAGAGAAAACCCTTGGTGCAAACTTGCAGCTACCAGATCTGCGATGCGCCTCCGATGGGTCTCTGACCTGGCAAGATTTGCGGCAAGAAACGATTGGAAAGCCACGCCAGAGCTGGTCCAGTATCTCAGAGATTGCTTCGGGTCCATGATCTTCACCTACAACGAGGAGGGCTTTGGCAAGATGAGGGAAGCCGAATCAGCAGAAGGCAAGATGCACGATTTCGCCCCGGCAGACTCCTGGTCGCAAGTTTGCACGTCGAAGGTGTTGCATTCTTTCGGTTACCCCGAGATCGAGACGAACGGGCAAACTGTGGCCGCGCAAGAGCCCATCCCCAAAGCAGTGCACCACACGCGCAAGATGGATGGGCACCCGAAGCTGCAAGAGGTCATGGGGAAAGCTTCTTGGCCAAACTTGAGCAGCATGGGTTACCACGCGACCTTCTTGGAGCAAATCCTCATGGTCAACACGCCCCCCGCCAGAATGAACACCTTGATGTCCTCCTGGAGAAGCGCCTTCATCACTGCTGGCCTGGTCGTCCGCAAGAAGACCGACACAGCGAAGGTTTGGCTCAGTCTCGGGCCCTGGCCGCAAAACACGGCTGTGGGATTACTGAGAATGGAAAGGTGCGAGCAAGAGTCCTTCGTCTTCTTGAAGCTGCAAGACCCGGTGGTGCTGCATTTCGAGGCAGTCATCAACTTCTCCGACTGGGTTGTGCTAGATGCAGTTCCAGCTGCCCCGCTTACTGTCGCGGTGACAAGAAGACACAAGGCGCCAAAAAAAAACCAAAGGCAGGAGAACTTTGTCGTACCACCCTTGCCTGGCTTGCTGTGGGAAAGAAGCAAGACATCGGTCTCATTGCTGCAGTTTTCCGCAAGAGAAGGATTCTTCAACGTCCCGGAGTCCATGCTGAAGCGCCTCCTCAAGGAACTTCTGCTGGCACAGCTTCAGTTCACAAATTTGACTCCTTGAAGTCTTGAATTTCAGAGCGCTTCATTCTGTGAAATAGTTCTGTCAATGCAGCAACAGTGACGTTGACAGAACTGATATCGGTGTCATTGATCCTTCATGTCACAGGACGAGCACGGCGTCGTTGAAGAGGCTGATGACTTTGCAGGGCTTCTGCAAGAATCCATCCGACAAACTTTGGCCACCACGGAGGAGCTCGTGGCACAAGCCTTGGAGAGATCCATGTTCTGGCGGTGCCAGAATAATGCAGACTCTTTGGGGAACCTTTTGGGTAGCCTGGCCAAGCAAGGTTGACACTGAACCCAAAACCCCTTAACTTGTTAGATTAGATTCCACTTCCTCGTTCAGTTGTTGTCATTGTCTTTTGCTGCCTTCGTCAGTTATTGCTTGATTCATCAGAAAATAAATCAAATTACAATTTAGATCTGAGGTGAAGAGGATCGCAAGTATGGCGATGGCGAAGAGGCGCAAGAGCTTGCAGAAGAAGCTGCGGAGAAAGATGAGGAGAACGCACCGGTGCTCAAACAGATCGCCAAAAGCATCAGGCGAATTCGCAAGAAAGCGGCAAAAGCCGAGCAGCCCTACGGCAAGAGGAAGCCCATCACCTTCCGTTCTTCTGACACCTGGGACGCAAGAAAGATGCAGCAGTTTCTGCCAGAGAACTACAAGTGCTATAAGGACATGTTCAACAAGTGTTTCCGAGTCTCTTGCCGCCGATCTCGCTGGTCGCAAAGCAGGAGCTGGGGAGGCAAGGGAGACGCTCACGCCGTCAGATTCCTTCTCGAGTCGGTTTGGGCCAG
The DNA here is from genome assembly GCA_905221615.1 of Symbiodinium sp. CCMP2592. Classification (NCBI taxonomy): domain Eukaryota; class Dinophyceae; order Suessiales; family Symbiodiniaceae; genus Symbiodinium; species Symbiodinium sp. CCMP2592. The sequence continues at coordinate 1,435,281 of CAJNDT010004334.1, read as the reverse complement.
ACACGGGAATTTGCATCCCGGTGTTCAGTGTCCTTTCGACTTCGATGCCATTCACGACTAAAGTCGAAGCTGCAAAATCCGCGCCGCTGGCAAGAAGAATCGTCGCCGTCAGTGCTTGCTCGTCGATGATTGAATGCGAGGACCAAAAAAGTGCGGTGTCGATATTATTAGATGAGGTGCTGGGCAGATACAGACTTTCAAAGAAGCAGCAATCAATGTCCGCAGGCCCAGAGCAGTGGTGTTAGCGAGCCGCATTAAAATAGAACCGCCCGTTTTTGCTAGGACTTTGCTGCGGCCGTTTTCTTTGGCACGCCTGGAGCTCAGTGGGGCTAGACTGCCAAAGCTGGGGAAGTCATTTTGGGTCTTTGTCTTCAGAACAGAACTTTACTGCCACGGGGTCATGAATTTGATGCTTTGTGAAGTGCCTTCTTTCGGAGGGTGACAGGCAAGTGAAAAGAGGATGTAAGAACAAACAAGCCACTTGCCGTTGTGGCGGCAAGCACTTGGCCGCAGCAGTGCCGACATTGATTGCTCATATCCACCGTTGCCGACGCTCGCTCAGGTCCAGTCCGTGCCAGACGCCGTTTGCCAGAGGGAGCCGATGCCGATAGAGGCATGTCACCAAACGGCGTTGTGCAGTCTGCAACAAATGAAGCTTTAGATCTGCATTTACGTTATATGCCGCGTTTTAAAATCAGAAGCTCCAATCGCAGGCCACCCTTCTGCGCTGCCCGGCTGCTGCCGCTGGCGCCGTTCGCTCAGCTCCGTCCCGCTCTTGGCGTGTACGGTAGGTGGTTGAGTTTAATTAGTTCGGAGGCTGTAGTCTAAGCCCCCCGCCCTAAGGCCCAACCCGTTGCCGAATGGTATGTCAGGAGCCGTTTCAGGGTGGACCTCGACTGCGTAAGATTCCCTTGCCGAAGCATTATGGGGCCCTGTCAGAAAGCCTTGATTTAATGTTTCAGTTTCTTCACTTCAGGAGGCCGAACTCACATTCGGAGGGTATCATTTCGACCCTGGGGATGCTTCAGTTTTCGCCTTCCGGCTCCTGAAATAGAATCCCCGGTGTAGGACTCCACCGTGCCTCCTCCGAACTAATTAAATGGCTAAGGCATTGGGTGAATTGGGTGTAGTGTAGGGGGTGTTGTTTTAAGAAACCTTTAAAATAGTGGTGGTCCCTTTGGCGGAGGAAGGTTTCTTAGGCGGGCCTTTCTTCTCTAGACATACTAGGGTTGTCCGCCCAGGGGAACACCGTAGTTAGCCCTACTCCGAAAGCACTGGAGCACGTGCAACCGCATGGTCGGGAAGTTTGACTTCCGCTACCAGAAGACGCCCAGGCACAGAGGCTTCAACCTGAAATTGAACCTGGTTGGCCTCTCGCTGGAGGATGCCCTTGGCAGAAGGCCTCCATGGATCCGTTCGTGGATCCTTGTAATCTGAGGTGCTGGCGGCCGGGCTGCGAGCCACAACTTCGTCTACTTAGCAGCTGCCGACACCAATTCCGAGTGTTCGGCTGCGGCGTTCATCGCTGCACCCAGTCCTGGCGGACTCCACATCGACATCGACCCGGCGGAGATCTCTCTCTCTCTCTCTTTCTCTCTCTCTGTCTCTCTCTCTCTCTCTCTCTCTCTCTCTCTCTTATCCTACACCCCTGAACCCTAAACCCTATTAATATTAGCATAAGTAAGAAGCAAGAGCGCAAACATCATTAATACAATGCACTTACAATAGTTCGTTCAGGGGCTGGGCTTCTTTCCCGGGCTTTCAAGTTTGGTTTCGGGGTCTTTGGGACTGATCTTGAAGCTCTGTTTCAGTAATTTAATAATAATTCCGGTTTAGGGTTTAGGGTTTAGGGTATGGGCACTCCCCCCCTAAGTCGCCCACTCGCAAGACCCATAAGATCCGCAAGATGCATCCAAGCAATAATTGCAGGCATAATAATGTAATAATGTAATTTACTCGAAAGTTGCAACCGAAACAAGGCCAGTAAGACTCAGTTAAGATTCTCCTTCTTTGCTCAAATCTGCAAATCTGAGTCTTTGGAAGTAAAGGAGTGGCACCCTCGTAGCCAGACCTTCCGTAAGTTCCTCTGCCCAGATTCAGCACAAATGCAAACCCTAAACTAGCTAGTAAACGACGATTATTATTATTACTAGTACTTAATAGTTAGTACTAGTGCTACTACTACGACGACGACTACTACTCCTGACTGTCTTGAAGTAACGAATGAATGCATATTTCATAATAACAATTTTTAATACGGTAGGCTTCCGGGTCTTGCATATCACCACGCTTGCAGGCGGAGACTCCTGCGAGAGTTTCCTGCCCTGCTGATTACACTGGTCTGGCCAGAGTCCTCCTGCCGCGAACCCAGAGTGCGACCGGTCACAACCGCATGCACGCACAATTTATTAATAAACTATGTAAGTTGTATAGTAGCGCCCACCCACATACGCAAACGTAAACATACATGCACGCTTGCGCCTGTACGCATCTGCGAGCATAGAGACGGTGTGCGGATGCTTATTCAAGTCAATACTTGAAATGATTAACTCACCTGCGCTGGATCGATGCTCGCAGCTTTTGCGATTGTCCTTGGTTTCCACATTCTGATGTATAGTAAGCCAAACCAATCCAATCAGACACAGTCAGACACTAACAGGTGCCGGTTCCACCGGTCTATCCTGCAAGAGACCTACGTCGCTTGCAAGGTCTGCCCGCCTCCTGTTGGATTGTTTCGGCCAGATTCAGAAACGACACTGCAGGGAAGCCTGTTTGTTTGCGATGAGGTTGTGAGAGATGAGAAATTGCACCGGCCCAGCCGTCATCACTGCCGGTGACATGTCCGGCTCGATAGCAAGTAAGAGAAGCCTTGAAGCATCTCAGTCTTGGATAATTTTGTTTCCTGCTGGCCGAGCTTGCGCAGCCATGGCCCCGAAGAAGAGCTGCATCCAGTCAAAAACCAAGGCAGTGCAAGAGAAGGCGCTTTCGAAGGAGAAGAAGCTGAAAGTGTTTTGTCTGCAAGCAAGGCGTCTACACTTCAACCTTCCGACCCCCCTTAACTTTAAACATATGATCCCATCAATCAAGCTAATCACATGTCCGAATATTCGTGAACTGAGGACAAGGCGGAGGAAGCCTTGCGCAAAGAGCAGAAAGCGAATCTTGAAGCGCAAGAGAACAGACTGGTCACGATGAGGCAGGAGCTCGATGCGTGGTTTGCCCTACGGCCGAAAGCACTGGAACACATCCATCGGGGCTTCAGTCGCTGAGAATTTTAGTTCTTCGTTTTTTTGGGTATGTTTGGGAAAGAAAAATAGTACTGTGAAGCTTTAGCGAGCTAGGTTCTTTAAATTCAGTTGAACTTGAGTGAAATGACTGACTGTGATTCATTGTCTTTAGAGCGCACGTGGCATAAAGGTATGGGAAGCTTTGATTCGCTGGACTCCGGCAAGATCGTGGGCGACGACGACTCGTCGGAGCAGAAGCTGAAGCCCTACATGAACAAGTTCCGATTGCTTGGGCAAGAGCAAACGCGACCGCTGCTTTGCAAGATGATTCCCAAAGTGATGTCGTTCTTGGACAAACAGCAGAAGAACTTCAGATGCAAGATAGAGCGTGCTTTCCTGGCGACCCTGCTCGCGTAGCTTGGCTGTGAATCAGTAGTACATGTAAAACAATCTTTCATTCAAATCTTCTTTGCCTCTGCCGAAGCAAGAAAAGTGCAAAACACCTCACTCGCCGTAGGTTCATCACTCACTGCGACGTCAACAGCGCGTTGCCGAGCAAGAGCATGGTCGCGCTTGAGGACTTCATGATGAAGCGCTTCACAGACTACGGCAGCCGGCTAGAAACCTGGGAGCCACGGGGGCCAGAGACGACCTTCCAGGACCTACTCGTTTAACCCGCCTAAGTAAGGCATCCTGCGGCAACATCGTGATTTTCCGCCGCCTGTTCATTGCTCAGCCTCTTAGGCCCAACATGCGGCTGGGGTCGTGAGTCCAAGTCAGTGAAAATTCAAGTTGAATGAATTCGGTTTAACCGTTGCCTTGTTTGTCGGATCGGTTGGCCTTAAATTCACCCAAGCCCAAGAGTCCGCGTTCTCAAGGAGTTCGTTGACGATCCCTCCTGCAGCTACTGGAGGCTGGAGAAGCAGGACGACGGCAAGAGTCAGTTGCGGTACATGCAGACCGACTTGATGTTTAAGCTTCCGCCGGAGATGCAGAACATCGACAACATCAAGGTCATGTGCGCAAGAAACTTCAACACATCCTTGAGTTTCTCAGCTGCAATGTGCGAATCTTTCAGATCAAGTTATCTAAGCACGCGCTTCTCTAGTTCTCTCGTCTATTCAGAACATGTTGAAACCACTTCTTCCAACTCAGTTGTTCGTTGCATAGCAATTCCGTCAGGTGCTGGGTTGGTGGACATCTCGGTGTGCAAGATCCTGAATTCCGACATCAACGAGGGCAAGACCTTGCCCGAGAGCCCGTTCTTTCTGAAGGAGTGCCCGACGGGTTCCTCCCCCGAAGCCGGTTCTGGTGATGGCAAGAAGACGAAATCGTGGCAGGCGAAATCGGAGACTGCGCTTCAACCGGCAGCTGGGAACGGCAAGAACACTCCCCCGCGGACGCCGAAGCGCAAGATCAATTCCAAGTCGTCGCCTAGCAAGAGTCCGAAGACCCTCGCCGGATCGCCCGTCAGCTCGATCAAGTCGCCAGCATCAGGAGGGCGAGGATCGCCAAAGTAAGCTTGACTGAGATTGTTTCAGGGGCAAGAACACAGAAGAAGCATTATTATTTTTAACATAAAAAATGCATCGCTGAAAGTTGGTGTCACATGCTTTTGTGTTCTCGGGTTACCCCTGCTTCTGAGTCTTCCGAGACTGTAGGTCAGAGAGCAGGGAAGTATTTCAAGAGCGCCCCGGCCTGACTCTGCCGAATTCCGCTGCCGCTGTTTCTGAAGGCAAGAAATTTTAATCGAGTCCTCGGCCGCTGAACCTGGCAAGTTTTGGCGATCAACCGCCTTGCCGGGCCGTTTGCGATAAAACGCTGCCTTAGTCACTGGCCGCAGAAGTCGCAAGAGAGAAAACGGGTTGCCAGAGCAACAAGCCTTTTGACGCACCTCATTTGTGATTTTACACTCCCGCCCGCCAGGATTCTGCACTTCCTGGACCTGCACTGAACGACTGTCGGGCCCTGGCAAGAATTTTTGCTAATGAGCCAGAGTAACGCAAGAAACTCCGTATTTTTGGAAAGACATTCGCAGGAAATCCCTGCAAGATGCAGAGAAAAGGCGTGGCAAATCATCATCATTTCATCTCGCTGACATATAAACTTCACAGACTATCCGGGGTGTAGTGTCGTAAATTCTTATTGAAGCTTTTAATATACTTGGGAATTTTAACAACATATCAGAACTTTATCTTGTAACCGAACAACCCACGAACCCCTCACGAACCCCCAAAACGTTCGCAGAAGTTCGCCGAAGGGTTTTTGAAAAAACGAACTTCGTCGAAGGGTCAACCTTTGCCTGACAGACCGTTGCCCCCTTCTGCGTTCCCCTCATAGTTGCTTCAAAATCTCAGGGATGTAGGATCCTGCAAATGGCGTGCCTCGGACCCACATAGCAAACGGCAGCCATTGGCAATTCACCCATGAGCTCGGTGCGACAAACCACCGAACCAGACAGGGTAGTGCATGTCGCAAGGATTCGGCTGGAAATCCTGACAAGAGTCGGGTGCTCGTAGCTTTTGATTATAAGGTTGACAGTTTGAAGTCCGACGTGACACCAGCATCCAAAGTATCCGTCCAGGAGGCATCACGGATTTCCACAGTTGCTTTCCTCAAGGCTCGCACGAGCATGGCAGGTGGGTTGTGCGGAGCCGTGTCAATCTACATTCTGAAGCATCAGGTTTGCGTGTTAGTGTCAGGCTTTAAAGCGCCTTTGCTCAGCCAGACGACCGTTTCAGCAACCGCACATCCCGACAAGTCCTTTTCGAATCCTTGGCGGAACCGACAGGAACGTTGCAGCTTCTGAGGGCTCAACTTGGGGAAAATCGTTTCATGTGTGTATTGGGTTCAACAAGGGCTACGGGGACACTGGTAGCGACTTCGCAAGCATTTCGCAAAGAAGCCCTCCGGAGAACGCGTAGCCAGGGACCACTTCTGTATAGGTGTCAGTGCATGCCATTATGAATGAGCATTGGGAGTTGGACATTGTCCAGCCACCGCACCTCTTGCCTTTCCTCCCTTTCACTGCAGAGGAATTGGCCAGGAGGCTTAATGACATGCCTGCGTGGGTTGCTTACTGGGTTGCTGGTGAAGTTCGTTTTTGGGTTCGGGGCTGTAGGCTGTCCTGGTGGTGGTTTTATACTCGACTGATCTCGCTTCAGGTATATTTAGAGAGCCTCGATCGTGTTGCTTCCCAATTCCCTGCCCTGAGACCTGATGCCCTTTTGAGCTGGTTTTGTTCTGGAGATGAAGCTTGGGATATTCATCGTGAAGTAGTGGAGTGGACGGGACGTATAGACTGTACAGCTGAAGCTATCGTCTGGGAAAACACTGGTATGCACCTCCCCTGTTGGATTATTGTCCTTGGTCCCTCCCCTATCGAGGGCCTTTACGGATAACACTCCTTCCCTCTATTGTAAAACTACTGCACTGCCTGCTGCTGCCTTGCCTTGCCTGAACTGTTTTTTTACTGGGCGACTTGGTCCGAAGATTAGTGCCTGGGCTTCAAATTGTGGGTATATTGCTATTGGGACGGGAGTCGCCCAGGGTAGCTCCATGGCCGCATCCTTGGTTCTTGCAGTGCTGGCGCCTTGGCTTGGGAAGATATGGAAATATGAAACAGCCCCTTATCTGCATGGGTCCCGGCCTTATTGGGATCAGCTGCTGCTCTGGAGCTCTGGAGCTTGCACCCTATGCGAGAGTGGACTCCTTTGCGATGCACTTAGCTATGCCTGTCGCTGGGAGCTCTACGGTCGTGATGCCAGCGGCTTGGATCTCGTGCGACAACAGACTCCTGAAGGCACTCTCATAGGGGGGATGTCCCCCGGCCGTGAACCCAGCTGCTACCAATTTGTCCCTGTGGGAGAAGCGAGTTGTTCGGCCTACACTGGTGGCCTGGAGTAGCAAGACCGTGACCATTGCATATCCTCAGGCGCTGAAACACACGTCTGTCTGCACATGCTTCATGCAGGGCTGCTTGGAAACCTCAGACGACTTCTGTTGTGCTTTTCAGTGGGATTCTGTGCTTTCTATTTCCCTCGTTATTCGGGTCTGCTTTGCCGACTCAACAGGGTTTTGCAATACTGTAGCCGCGGAGAGCCACTGCTTTTGCCACCTGAGATGCTGCACCGGGTACTTCATGACAGCTTGAGCCGAAAGCTTTCGCCGAAGATCTCTCCTCTCGAGATTGCCCCCGAAGTCTTGCTAGGTTCAACGCTTGCGACGCGATGGACTCTCGCGGCGACCCTAGGGCTGACCTCATGGATGCCTTGGGAGGAAGCGAGCAGGATGGAGTTCCTCTCCACTCCACTGTGCGTGTGGTGAATGTGGACACAACAACGCTTCCTCCCCCTCACCGTCAAGAAGTGGTCCTGCCCTATGCTGCGGTGTGGGAAAAAGGGACTTGGCTGGTGAGTCCAAATGGTGGCTTGTCATGGGTCTTGCTGGCGTGCTTTGTAATCTACAACTGCTGCCAGCTCCTCCGACACCTCCGTCGAGGAATGCCGGGAATGGAAGCCTCGACAAAGTCGGTTGACACGGTGGCCAAGGAAACGAGTCCAGGGATGACTCCCAAGCCTGAACCCTCCCCTGCCGGGGTACAAGCCGCGGACACGAGGCCCACTGAAGAGGACAGGGGCGATACACCTCCCCTCGATGCCGGGGTTTCGAAAGCGCAGGACCCTTCTGCAGAACCCTCGACTCTCCCCGCCGAGAAGGACGACGTCCCTCTGGAATCTTCATCGCCTCCGCAGCCGCTCACAACCTTGGAAGTGGAGGCCCTGAGAGAGCTCAAACAGAGCCTACAGGACGTCAAGATGTGGGTGGAAGATTCGTCCCACTCAGCCTCTTCCAGAAATAAGGAGCACCTTGCTTCCACCCTGACGGAACTCAAGCGCATCCTGGATGGGAGCATTTACTCCCAGCCCAGGCTTGAGGCCGCCATGAGAGATGCTTTTGAGCCCCTGCAGGCCAAGGTCGTTCCGACGCTGAACGGGCTCAAGAGCACCTTGGGGCCCCTTCCTGAACATGGGGCCGACATCCGTGCCCTCAGGGAGGTCATTATCTCCACTGAGGACATCGCCACTCGCGCCCTCAAGGCAGTTGAGGACTCGTCATGGGACCAGAATGGCCGCCTCAATGCCATCGGTACCCAGATTGGTACAGTTGGAACAGACGTGGGGAAAGGGCTTCAGCATGCTCACAGGAAGCTGGACTCCCTACATGCTGCCCCTGGAAACAGACAAGGGGGCAGCAACGATGGGGGCACTGACTTCACCAATATCCTGGTGGCCGTCAAGGACCTCCAGACAGAGATGAAGGCCATGAACCAGAACATGGAGAAGCTCCAGACGCAGGTTCAGTACGTGGAGGGGCGAATGGAGACTGCACTTTCGAAACTGGTGGTGGTGGAGCAATCCACCAACAAGTTGGCGGCGGCTCGACCTAAAGCTCCGCCCCCGAACTCGCCGGCACCGCAAATGCCTGCAACCACCAGGTCAGTGGCAGCCGCCTACTTTGGGGCCGAGTGTAGCAACGACGACACACCCGGCTTCGATATCGGCGCCGACAATGCGGCTGGCCCCGCATGTGCAGCTCCTGCAGTCCGCGTCCCAAATGCCACAACAGGTGCCGTCGGTGGTGCAAGGGAATGTGCACAACCCCCCGGCGAATGACATGGTGAACCTGGTTTGGAATGGACAGGTCTTTCCTGTACCCGCAGCAGCGGTGCAACATGGGCCGTGATGCACTGTAGGCTTTTGTGGAGCCTGGCTGTAGCATACCTTGATGGGGATCATCCGGTGTTTTATTTGCTCTTTTAGGGCTTTGTATTAATCCTTTTGCTTCCTATCGGCTGGATCCCCGTCGCAAATCCTTTTTTGGGGTTACCCCCTGTACTGCTGCACTGTTTTTCACTTCCTGCTTGCACTGCCTTTCCTTGCCTGCACTGTACTGCTTTCCTGCCTTGCCTTGCCCTGTACTTCTTTTTGGCACTGCCTTTTCTTCCCTTGCCTCCGAGGCCCTAAATTTGAGGGTGAGCCGGAGATGACTCACAGCTGTGACAGGATGTCAACTTCTTCAGGCTACGGCCTGACGCCGTGTACATAACATGCCAGCCTATGGAGTGGCCTTGGAAGCCGAGCATCAATTGCTGCACAAACGAGTGCCTCCGCGGGGACTCTGCAAGAAGGGTTGAACACCTTTGTGGATGATGCGTTTGATGACGAGTACACATTTGACCTTTTTCTGAGTTTGCCTCTGGGTGATGGTGCTTGTGTTTTGCCTGAGTTTCAAGGATGTGCGTGTATGGATGGATGTTGCTGCTGACCCTTGGATGATGCTGCGTGGGTGATGCGCCCCCTCCTCCTTACTCCCCGCCTCCTTCCCTTGTTGGGGGACTTGCTGCGAGGTGTATCCCTCGTATATGGGCAACAGCCCCGCCAGCCGTACAAGGGGTGTATTCCCCTCCTTCCTCATGGCCGGGCCCATGGGAACTGAGGATCGGCCCTCTTACGCTGGGCTTTCGAGCAGTTAGAGTAGCTCTTGCGCCATGGCCCATGTGATCCGCGCCAGCTGTCGTGTTCGCCTGCAACATACATCAGGCATCCTGGGTATTGCGGGCGGTGCCTGAATACTTTCGACATGCAGCCCTTGGACCGTGGCTGTTTTTTGGGCGACTGCTTCTCACATTCAGTGTGAGGGATTTGGCTGGATGCTGGTGGATAGGCGGATATTGCAAGACGTTACTGACTGCAAAGGCTGTTTGCAAAGGCAATGTTGAGGGACGTGGGACCCAAGTATCGCTGAATGGCCGTCTTCTGTACTGTGCTGACAAAGCGGTGGACATAGGTGGATCGCCATGTCTCATGCAGGTTCCCTGCTGGAGATGACATGGAATAAATTCGTTTCTGCACTGTGCTGGGTTTCTTTCTCGTAAGCAAGACCGAGTCCTGCGCGCATATTTGTCGAACTGGCATTTTCGAGCTGGCGTCACGCGCAATGACCCTCGTTTTCATCCTGGACTGGCAGTTGGGTGTACTGGAGATCTGTTAACGTGGTGCCTTTACCGGCACCTCATGGGTGTCGCTGCCTTGTTGCAGTGACTATTGCTTTCAACCTGGACTCTCGGCAGTCCATTCGCTCATGACGAATGGGTGTGAGGGGAGCCGTGAATGTAGTGCTCTCGCTGGAGTCGCTGACTTTACTGGTTTTTGCAGGCAGTGATCTGGTGGTCTGCTGGTGTGCTGCTTTGGTGGTGTTGTGGATAGCCAGGAATACGAAACGCTCTGATCGTCGTTGTTAATGCTTGATGTTGGCTCCAATGTGGGTTGACAGCTTTGTGTAGTGTCGTCAGTTGCCAAAACCTCGTCTGACTTGTCGAGCACGAGTGACAAAAAATGTATGTCTGTATGTATGTATGTATGTATGTTTGTTTGTTTGTTTATATATATATACACACACATGCTGCCTTTTATCTGTCTTAATTACTACGGGGGCATAAGATGGCTCACGGTGCGGGAGGGATGCGATGCGGGGTGCAGGGGGTGGGGGGGTGGGGGGTGCGGAAGGGGTGCGGAGGGGTGTGGAGGGGTGCGAGGCCAGCCCTTGTTTTGACAGCCAACGACCACAGCTCCCAGAGCAATGACGAAGAGTTGCGCTCTGGCACCGCGAGCGGTGCCACTAGGTAGAGTTTCCAGGCATTGTAGATAAGCCCCAGGTCCCGACCGCACAAGGAATCCACCAATCGTCCAACGAGGTCACACAACCCAAACACACCGTAGCAGATAAAAAAAACCCGACGCGATAAGCTGTATATAGGCCGAGCTCGTCAAACCATCGTTGCACGATACAAGCGAATCCTGATGTCAACTTCGTTGGGAACGGCCTTGGGATTGAAAGACTGCACGATGCACAGTGCATCCTCATAGGTGCCGAGAATATCCCCAATCATGCTGTCAAGTTCTAGAGCATCGTTGTCTTTGACGAGCAGATGGATTGAATTCAGAGTTGCCCAACATGCCTTCATTCATTGAAAGTTAAACAACATGTAAAGGATTCGCAAATGATCCTTATTTGCGGTTTTAGACAAACGAACTCCAGCCTCCAGCGGCTTATATATACATATATATATATATATATCTATCTATACATACATACATGCATACATATATATATATATATATATATCTATCTATATATATATATATATATATATCATAGAACCTACTATCACCACAGAGCTTTCCTTTTCGCGAGGCGGTGCCAGAGCGCAACTCTTCGTCATTGCTCTGGGAGCTGTGGTCGTTGTCTGTCAAAACAAGGGCTGGCCTCGCACCCCTCCACACCCCTCCGCACCCCTCCGCACCCCTTCCGCATCCCCCACCCCCCCCACCCCCTGCACCCCGCATCGCATCCCTCCCGCACCGTGAGCCATCTTATACCCCCGTAGTAATTGGCAGCATGTGTGTGTATATATATGTATATATAAACAAACATACATACATACATACATACATACACGTGACCGCACATACATACCAGTATTTGTATATATATATACATATTATTATAGTTGTTCTTGTCAATATATACACTTTACCCAGATCACAGATGTGCCACATGTGGTGCAATTGACGCAGAAGGTGCAAATGGCGCGCACACAAAGTTTCAAGACACAGGTGGCGCGTTGGCGCAAGCCGGGCAGGGTGGCGCAGGAAGGGCAGGAAGGCGCAGATGGTGCAGGTGGCGCAGGAAGGCGCGATGACGCACATGGCGCAGGAAGGCGCAGATGGCGCAGGTGGCGCAGGGTGGCGCAGGGTGGCGCAGGGTGGCGCATGGGGGCGCAGGTGGCGCAGGAAGGCGCAGATGGTGCAAAAAGCCGCAGATGGTGGCGCCGGAAGGTGCAGATGGCGCAGGTGGCGCAAGGTGGCGCACAGGCAGGGCGGCAAGCACGGCGCGGGGTGGCGCAGATGGCGCAGACGGCGTAGGCGGCGCAGGCGGCGCAGATGGCGCAGGGTGGCGCAGGGGTGGCGCATGGGGGCGCAGGGTGGCGCAGGGGGCGCAGGAATAAGGCTGCAGGTGCATGCGGCAGGCCGGGTGGCGCCGGTGGCGCAGGCGGTCACGGCCCAAATCCGGCCACGCTTTACGCCCGCACTCTTTTCGGGCTTAAAGATGAGTACGTGGGCGTTGAGTTTAGGGCTTTGGGTTTAGAGTCTCGGGGCTTTGGGGCCCTTCGCAGCGCGACACCCTCAATTTCAAAGAGGCACGTGGCTGCCGGCGCTCTGGAGCGTCCCTTGCTGCCGGTGCTCTCGCCGCCCTTCTTCTTTCGCCCGGCGACAACCGATCGAGGCGATGTCGGAGGTGCAGGGCTCAGGGTTTGGGACTCTGGGGGTTTCATAAGGGGTAGATTCAGGATTTACAGGTTTTGGGGTTTTTTGAGGGTTGAAGTGCTGGCCGGGCTCCTTTTTTAGCCGCTATTTCCCATGGATTTTTCACAGGGCCGAGGGGAACAACAAAGCTGCCTAAACACTTTAAGCCTCAACCCAGAGACTCCAATATCCCTTATTTCAGGAATATACCTTAAATTATAGTAGGATCCTTAATATGATTTAAGGTATAATCCTGAATTAAGGGGTATTGGAGTCTCTGGGACCTCATCCCTATAGATCCCTTATAAGAACCCTTTCAGGAACCCTCATATAGGATCCTTTTAAAGGGCCTTAAACCCTAAACCCCCAAAGCAAAAGCAGCTGCCGGAGGCGCCAGCCTTCCGGATCCCGCGAGGCTGTCCTTGGAGCAGTGCCGCCTCGTGGATGTCCCTGGCTGCGGGAGCCTTCTGCCACCTGGCGCGGTTTAAAGGGAACTCCAGAAAGTTGGAATATGGTTTCAGGGTAGGATACCCTATAATTTGCCATAAAGGGTTTAGGATAATCATATTCCAACTTTCTGGCTAGATGATTAGGGTGTAGGCTGCTGGACAACGAGGCCTGCTGCAAAAAGGATTTGGGAAACCTCTAATCCTAGTTTAGGTTTTGGGGTTGTCAACAAGATGTAGCATGCATCTCTCTGCAAGTAAACGCTCAAACAGGATCCCGAAGATGGAGACGAGAAGGCAGTAAAGAGACGATGTTGAAGCCTCTCAGATCGGACGGGATATTGTCTTCGATGCAGTTCTAAAGGACTTCGAAGTAGTTGGTCTAGCCGAATGACGCGTGTTTGTTGCGTTTACTCGGGGTTCGCAGGTGCGTGTGGAGGGGGCTGGAGGTAGCGGCTGGAGCTTATCTAAGCAGAGCCGAGCTTTTGGTGTTGAGTTCGGCTGGTTGGGGCGTAGCACGGCACGACTTCCTGGGTTCAGAGTTTTGGCAGTATTTTACGTGCTTACGGTCCCATGATATTTTTTGATGACCCAAGCCCGAGTCTACCTTTGGCTTCTCTATGACACCCGAGACCTTCGTCCTGCCCTTTCTTGAGGTTGGGGTCTTTGATTTCAGGGTGTTTGACAGGGTTTAAAGGGTTTAAATCTGCATCACATGGGTTCAAATCCGTCATCAACAGTGAGGTGGATGTGCCACACCGTGTCGTCGGACATGTTCACGGCAAGTGTTCCTTGAGCTCTAAACCCTGGCTGTGTCCGAGTTGCGGGAGCGTGCACTCTACACCCTCAAACCCTAAACCCCTAAACTTCAAACCCTTTGACCCCTATCCGCGGAACTCCTAAACCCCTAAACCCCTAAACCCTAAACCCCAAACCCCCTTTCCAGCAATGACGCAGCGGAGGCTCGCAGAGTGCCGGGGCGACTTGGGCATCGGCGGGGGTGTGTGGGATGGTGGCCTTGCCTCTTCGCTGCAGCTGCTTTTGCTTTTGGGGTTTAGGGTTTGGGGTCGTTTAACAGGATTCTACGAGGGTTCCTTAAAGGGATCTTACAAGGGATCTATAGGGATTAGGGCCTCCAACATGCCTTAATCCTGAATTAAGAAAAATAAGGAATACACCTCAAATCATATTAAGGATCCTACTACAACTTAAGGTATATTCCTTCATTAAGGGATATTGGAGTCTTCTGGGGGTTTGGGGTGCAGTTGCTTTTGCTTTGGGTCCGGGCTTCAGATTTCATGGGTGAAGGGCCTGTGGCGGTGGAAAGGTCGACGGCGGCGGTGGCCGGTGTTTTGCAAGGCGTGGGCAGGTTCCGGAAGCTCAAACGCCCTCTGTCTGAAATCAGTCCCTAGGGCTCCAGTTACCTAAATAGTAGGTTACTAACCATATATTATTACCCTAAACCGTAAACCCTAAACCCTAAAATTATATTATGTACCCCAGTAACCTACTATTTAGGTCACTGGAGCCCTAGGGAGTCCTTTCAAGTGCGAGCCGCGGCTGTGTAAATTCTAGAACCGACTCCTGGGCCCACCTTGAACGCAGAATCCCCGGCTCTCGAACCCTTTAGGGTTTAGTGCGGGTCTTGTGGTCAGGGATTTACCCTAAGCCCTGAACCCTAAACCTGTTTTGTGGAGAAGGGCCCACTCAAAAACAAAAACCCCTAAATTAGCCCCTAAATTTTCAGGTTGTGGGTAGTTGCCCAAGGTTCTTTTGGAGTACCTGGCCCATCCGGCCCAGCGCACGCGCGTGGAGGGGCGGCGAGTGCTTGAACTTGGCAGTGGCACAGGCAAGTCTGGGTGTAGGTCTAAGTCCTCAGAGACTCCAACATCCCTTAATTCAGGGAATATACCTTAAATCATGTTCAGGATCCTACTATAACTTAAGGTATATTCCTTAATGAAGGGACATGGGGGAGTCTCTGAGTCTTAGGTCTTCTACTAAGGGCTCCGTGAGGTTTCTCACAAGAGGTTTAGGGCCAGGGTTCTTGGGCTTACGGTTTTGGTTAGGGTTTAGGGTTTAGGATTTAGGGTTTAGGGTTTAGGGTTTAGGGGAGGAATGTTCGGGGTTCGGGGCTTGAGGGTTTACGGCCAAAATGCTAAGGGGCGAAGAGGCATAGTGGCTTTATGAAGAGGAAGACTGGCAGGCCTCCAACCATGCGCTAGAAATTTCGGGTTGAGGGTTTCGGGTTTCAGATGTTGATGGATGTTCAGAGTACCAACGAGGAAGCCAAACAAGAACAGCAGACTGCTTGTGTGATCAAGGGCCCACCAAAGCCGTCAGCCTTGTTTGCATGAAGAAGTCCCATGCCCCAAGACCCTTCAAGGTCTAGGTTTAGACCCAGATAGTCTTGACGGCGACGACGTCTACGTACTGTTCACTCTTCACGGCGAGTGGGTTAGCTGCTGTGTACCAAGAGGACCAGAGAGGACCAGTAGCCACAGGACCAGAAACAGCTCTCAACTGACAGCTCGTAACTTCGCATGCTCTAGTTCTCACGCGGGAGACCCAGAAGAGTTGATACATCAAGACTGAGGTCTAGTAGATAGATTTTTGACGGTCCTGGTGACGCACTCCTAAATTCGAACTAGTAGATAGCTTTGGGTTCAAGGTAATGAATTTTGGGAGTCTGGGAGAAGTCGTAGTGAGTCCCTAAACACTAAACTCCGAACCCTAAACCCCAAATCCTAAACCCCAAACCCTAAACCCCAAACCCTAAACCGTAAACCTCAAAGCGTAAACCGTAAATCCCAAACCGTACTTGGAGGATCATGGGACTTAGTAAGTCAGGTTATAAGTACCTTAAGTGGGCTTGTAAGTGCTTATAAGTATAATTACCTTATTTATAAGCCCAGTTACTTAGTCCCATGATCCTTTTAAGTAATTCGGAGAAGGTCTGGTCGGGCTCGGCTGCGCTCTTCTGGGAGCCCAGGACTCGCCCGGGGTTGGGACCGGAGAGGGTTTAGGAAATTTCGGGTTTACTATAGGAGCTTAAATAATTACCTATACTATTTTGGGGTTTCCTGAATATATGTACATGTACAGTATAGTGGGCCCCAAAACCCTATTCTACTTATTAAGGCCCTGTTTAGGGTCTATGAGCCTCGCCTTCCTTCCACCTGTCCGTGAGGAAGCCGTCAACTTCTGGTTCTGGGTCTTGGGTTTGATCCAGATTTTATAAGGGTTTAGGCTAAGGGGGTTTAGGATCTAGGGTCCAGGGTTGTAGGGATGCTTGAGGGTTTGGGTCATATTCTAGTACCACTACATTTAAGGACCTTTAGAACTTGTATTGGTGATTGTTTAGGCTTCTAGATGAACTCCTCAACCTTGAAGCCTTCAGCACACAAAACCCTAAATCCCAAGGCCCTAAACCCTAAACCCTATAGACACTAAACCCTAAATCCTAAACCCGAAACCTGAAAAGCAACCCAAGTCTCACGCTTTTCAGATACCATTCGGCCCTAGACCGTAAACCCCAAATGCTAACCCTACAGACACTAAACCCTAACTCCAATCCTAAACCCCAAGCCCGAAACCCAAAACAAACCTAGGTAGTATTATTTGAGAGACCCCTTAAAGGGTACCCCTTCTGAACCCGACTTCTGGCTCTCGTAAAAGGGACCGTATTGAGAGGGTCTTTATCCCCAAGGGTCCCCTAAATCCTAACTCCCCAAGCCCAAGCCCCACGCTTTTCTTTGGCACTGTTGGGTAACATTTTACATTTTTATGGGTACTTAAACCCAATAAGGAATAGAAATGTACATTTTTATTCCTATCCCAACAATGAACTAGTTTTCAGAGACAGGAGGTTGTCCTCACCGACCTTCCCGACGTCACGGCCCTCCCGGACTGGTCCTACTATAGGGGCGTACATGATCAGAATATGGGGTTCCTTTAAAGGGTTCCTTTAGGGGCTACTTGAGGGTGTACTATGACCTATACTATTTTGGTGGTTCCTTATTTTAATGACAGTATCCTTATTCCATTTATTGAAGCCCCAAGTAAAGCCCAAATGCTTGTCGAGTTTTTGAAGGGTGCAGGGTTTGTTTGTTTTTCAAGGTTTCTGTATTGTTTGGTGTTCCTATGTAAGGGATTCTTTGGGAGAATAAGCCTTGAGAGTGTTAGGCTTGCTGATCTTGAAGTTCCATGCCTTGCCTAGGGTTATATGCGCGAATAGGGTGTACATGCCGGAAAGCGTCAGGGAATTCGTAATCCCATTCCTCACTACGTCGCTTCATAACTAGGGATGTCACAGTGTTCTACAGGTCTGGGTTGCTGCATATACGGTTTTGAGATCTTTGAGATCGCAGACCGCAAGCACATATGTGTGACGCATACTGAGTTTCCAGGGAAAAGCCTTGAACCGCTAACCCTTCGCTCCAAACGCCCCAACTAAGTATATAACGATTATGACGTAAGCCCCAACTGCCCAAAACCAAAACTCCTCCCTGAACCCTACACCCTAAACTCCCTTACTCAAAGCATGTTTCTTCAATAAGAATAGCCATCTCGATACAGTTTGCGGAATGTTTGCAGAAACTGCCTTAGTCATGTGTTTTGTCAAGACACGACATGTAGTCCAAGGAATATGTTTTAACTGGATGATATTGGAGTCTCAACCCTAAACCCCAAATTCCAGGCCTCGTCAGGCTTGTCCGAGTTGCGAGAGCGTGAATCCCAAACCCTTAAAACCGAGCCCCTTCCCCCCTAAATCCGAAACCCTAAACGCCCTAAGCCCCAAGCCCTGAATCCTAAACACTAAAACCCATTGAGGCTCTCCATGCACTGGAAAAAGGTCCTCAAAAAATAACCCTAAAACCCATAGAGCCCTAAACCCCAAACCTGATGTCTTGTCAGGAGTTCAACGTAGCCTTGAACCGAGCACGTCGGCCCGGGCTTGAAAGGGTGCAGGCCCGAACTGAGAGGGTTTAGGCGGCTTAGTTGGGGTTTAGGATTTAGTTTTTTTTTTAAAGGGGTTTAGGCGGCTTAGTTGGGGTTTGGGATTTAGGGGTTGCTTTTTTCTTTTGAGGGGTTTAGGCGGCTTAGGGTTTAGGGTTTAGGGTTCAGTGTTTGGGGTTTAGGGCGTGGGGCAGGGGGGGCAACTTTAGTGTTCCTAGGATTCATGTTTTGGTAATGATGAGAACCTCCAAGGCATCCTTCAATATGTAATTTTTGTTAGGGTCCTATAGG
Organism: Symbiodinium sp. CCMP2592; assembly: GCA_905221615.1. NCBI lineage: Eukaryota > Dinophyceae > Suessiales > Symbiodiniaceae > Symbiodinium > Symbiodinium sp. CCMP2592. The sequence goes on along the minus strand of CAJNDT010004334.1, from coordinate 1,416,990 downwards.
CGCTTAAGCCCATGTCGGTTCCTCTATTTCCGTTGAGGGGTTCCGTCAAGGAAGGGGTTGCTTCATGGGGTACTCTAAGGGTTGGGTTTATAAAAGGATTTGGGAGGGGCTGTCGCTTTGTTTTTTTTTCCGGGCAGGTTTTCCTGAGTAAGGATAGGTGGGTAGGTGAAGGTTCTTTGGTATAGGTGAGGGCTTCTAGGTTTCAAAGAAAGTTTCCATTGTGTGTAGAGTAATCGCACAAGGATTTACTCAGCTTTGCGGCTTTTCAGTCCTTTTGAAAAAATGGATTCCCAAACTATGGGGCCCCAAACTTCCAAGCCCAGCATCCAAGACCCTAAAGGTTGTGCCCTTTATGCTGCGCCTTCACGTATGCGATGCGTTGAGGTGCAGGCCCACGAGTGGGGCACCGATGTTGCTGCGCTGGAGCCTGCGGCGCTTGAGGCCGCGAGTAGGGGTGCGGCGGGCTGTCTAGGATTTCCAAAAGCCCAAGAACCTGGCCACCCTTGAACGGGCCCCTTAAGCCTTTCATCATCCTGAAGAGACCACCTCGACCCCAAAGCCCGTGAAATATCTACGTTTCTGTCAAGTCGTGTCAGTGAAGGGGGCGTGTGCCAGGTGGTGATCATGGCCGACCTTATCTACGATGTGGAACCCTCGAAGCAGCTGTAGCTTGGCATTGCTGGCAGGGTCTTGGAGCAGGTGCTTCTTTCCATGTGTTCATGGCAAGTCTCTGGTTTGGTTGTAGCCACCGTATCATGAACCACTTGAAGGGTCAGGGAACTTGCATAAACCCTATGCCGTACTAATCTCTCCAAGGTCTGGGTTGTGCTTCTGTGAGGCTTGAGGTTTGGCACCTTCCTTCCCCACGCCTGACACAAGGCCCTCCCCCTTCCACAATTGACCTAAACTCTACCCAGCTCAGGATTGTTAGCAAGCCCTAAACCCTAAGCCCTAAGCCTTAAACTGTACCAAGCTCAGAATTGTGAGCAAACCGTGAACCCTAAACCCCAAGCCCTAAGCCCTAAACCCTACCAAGCTCAGAACCTTGAGCAAACCCTGAACCCTAAACCCCAAGCCCTACGCCCTAAACTCTACGCAGCTCAGGATTGTTAGCAAGCCCTAAACCCTAAACCCCAAGCCCTAAGACCTAAACTCTACCAAGCTCAGAATAGTGAGCAAACCCTGAAGCCTAAACCCCAAGCCCTACGCCCTAAACTCAACTAACCCTGGGCGTCAAAATAGCCCAAAAGCCTTATATAGTATGGTCTTTGGGCCCAAAAGCCTTAGTATATGAGTCCTTAGATGCCTCGGGTAAGCTCAGGATCGTTAGCATTGCGGCCCTGGCGGCTGCAAATCCGTCGATCTGCTTCCTCCTGGCTTTCCGGCCCCGCAACATCGAGGAGCTTTCCGCAAATAAAGGGTTCCTCAAAGGGATCTATCTATAAGGGTTCTTCAAAGGGATCTATAGTCGGGTTCTATGATATAGGGGCCTGAATGATTAGAAAGACTAGGGTTCCTTTAACAGTGCCTTTAATTGATCCTTAAAGGGTTCCTTAAAGGGATCTATAAAGGTTCTTTAAAGGGATTAGGGTTTAGGGAGCTTTCCCCGAAAGCCCCAAGGCCCAAAAGGCCCAAAAGTCCCCCCGACAACCTTGAAAACAAAAAACAACAAACTCCTATTCCACTTGCTCAGGCGCCTTTATGAGCACTTTATTAGAGAACCCTGAAACTGAAAGTAACCCAAGTACTTAGGCCCTTTATTAACACTTTCTAGAAGAACAGCGAAACTGCAAGTAACCCTTTTGGAGCCCTAACACCCCAAAGCCCCTAAACGCCTGCGAGGATCCCGACTTCTTCCGGGAACTCTCCGGGCACTTCCGCATCGACCAAGCCGAGGACTTCGGCGGAGAGCTGAGGGCTCTCTGCCGCTTCGGCTTGTTATGGGGAGTTTCCGAAAATTGGGGTACCCTATTTTGGGGGTCCTTAAAAAGAGGGATCCCATTATTTAGGGTACTATATTAGGGTGTTATGATGAAATGTTTAGGAGTTAAGGGTTTAGGGTTCAGGGTTTAGGGTTTAGGCTTCGGCGGTTTGGGATTTAGGTTAAAAAATTAGGGTTTACTCACAGGTTTGGGGTTTAGGGTTTCGGGCTCTGCAGCTTCGGCTTGTTATGATTATGGTTTGGGGGGTTAGGGATCTAGGCTTGCGGGCGCCTCGGTTCCTGGCATATGCATAGTCCAGGTGTAACAGGTTTCGAACTTAGTGTTTCGAATGCATTTTTGAGGGGGTTTGGGGTTTGGGATTTCTCGGGTTGAGCTATACTTGTTTGAGCTGACTCAGGGGTTTGGGGTTTGGGGTTGTTTAGGGCTCTGCAGCTTCGGCCTTCTCTCCAGGGGTTTTGCAGAGTTCTATAGTATTTTTTTCAGGAAAAGGCAGAATTTCAGATTCCTCATCCTTATATTCAGTTTTTTTGGAATCTACAGGGTTTGATAGCTGTTCTTTTTTTTTTCATGTTTCTGTTGGGGTTAAGTATTATAGGGGCCTCAATACATCGGGCAGCTTCGGCTGGCTTCACTCCCAAACCCAAGATCCCGAAGCCTAAGGCGCGAGCCCCCAAACCCCCAGCCCGGGGTCCTCAGCCCCAAAGCCTAGGCCGAAGCCTAAGCCCCAGATATTCAATTCGAAGGCCTTCAACAATTCCTTCGCCCTAAACGCCTAAACCCCAAAACCCCAAAACCCTGAGACCTTCACTCAAACAAAATTGATGAACCCAAGAGTTTAAGACCCAAGAAGCCCTACGACCCTGAGACCCCCTGGTGCCGAAAGGCTCAGAGCACCCTGGAGCGAGGCTATGGTTAGAAGTTTGGGGGGGGCCCCTAGAGGGTATACAGTGGGTAGAAAAGGATTCCAGGGATTATAGAAATAGTCACAGTCATAGTCCAGGGTTAAGTAGGGGTCCATGGTGTCTTCCTAAACCCTAAACCCTAAAACCTTAAACCCTAAACCCTAAAACCTAAAAGCCCTAAAAGCCCTGAAAACCCTAAAAACCCTAAAACCCTAAACCCTAAAACCCTAAAGCCCTAAACCCCGTGGTGTCTTCCTTAGACTCGATGGAGGCTATGACCTGCAGCTGCTCGAGCTGACGCCCCGGGGGGCCGCGGGGGAAAAAAAGCGCGCGCTCGAGCTGTGGGCTTCACCGGTGCTCAGCGGTTTGAGGTTTCAGGGCTCCTATGATGCCCAGTAGTACCCTTATTCCCTTTTTGTAGTCCTAGGTTCCTTATAAAGTTACCAAAATTTGAGGGTTTCGGGCTTTAGGGTTTTAGGGTTTTTAGGGTTTAGGGTTTGAATCTTGGGGGTTTACTGTAGGGTTTCAGAGTTTCAGGGTTTGAGGTTTCGGGGCTTTGAGGGTTTAGGGTTTTTCGGGTTTAGGGTTTTAGGTTTAGGGTTTTGGGGTTTAGGGTTTCAGGGCTTTGAGGTTTTAGGGTTTCAGGGCTTCAGGGTTCAGGGTTTCAGGGTGTAGGGTCTCAGGGTTTAAGGATTCAGGGCTTTGAGGGTTTGGAGATTGAGGTTTTGGAGCTTCGTTTAAGACTTTTGAGCGTCATGGCGCAGGGTTTTGCTGTCTAGGGCTTCGGGTACTGCAAGGGTGCCCTGCAGTCGCGACAGGCCTGGATGCAAGAGATTTGCATCGGGTTTTTCGGGGTCAGGAACGGCTTCGGTGCCAGAGTCCAGCACCCTTTGAAATTTGGCGCTTCCCGACAACAGACACTACAAGTTCTTCTCGATGACCCAAAGCCCCAAGACAAGACCTTAAGACCCTAAACCCTAAACTCCGATATCCCTCGACCAAGCTGGACGTCTTGCGGTCGCCAAAAGACACGAGGGTTCGAAAAACAAAAAAACAAAAGCCCCGCCGCTTCAAAACATCAGCCTAAGACCCTAAGACCTTAAACCCTACCCTCCGAAACCCCGCCGCCTAAGACCCTAAGACCGTGAACCCAAACCCCAGATTTCTTGCAGCTCTGCAGTGAGCTTTGCAGAGTGTTAGGAGTCTGCAGTTGTGGGGGCACTGGCGCTTTGGGTCTGGCCTTCCGGGATTTCCGCTAAAATACCCTAAGCCCTATGTACCTTGACGCCTCCCTAAACCCTAAACTTCCTAAATTCTTAACCCAAAAACCCCAAACCCTAAATCCCAAACCCTAGAGACACTCCACCCCGAATCCCGAAATCCTACACCCTCACCCCCAGGTTCGCGTCTACGAGGCTGCGCTGCCACCCGGCTCACCCGCAGAGCCCTGCACCTCACTTTGGGGTTTTTAGGGTTTCGGGTTTGCGGTTTACGGGTTTAGGATTACCGAGTTTAGGGTTCGGGGTTTGGGGTTTACGGTTTCGGGTTTCTAGGGTTATGATGGGGCGGTGTACGTCACTGTACGTCACCTGTGAGAGCTGGAAGAGTACTGTCTTTTTTTCACATATGTGAGCAGAGCTGTCATATGCCGTGGCAATGGCTGCTATACTGATCGCTGTGGTGACCAGTTTTACTCTTCTGCGGCGCCTTTTGTGGCTGCTCCTGGCGAGCAAGATCCTGCCAACGCCTTTGATGCTACGCAGTTCGTGGCTCGGGTGCCGGTTGCAGCGGTCATTCACAATCCATGGCTTGCTAGCGAACTGCATCCAGTCGCGATGTTGCTTCTCACTGTCTGCTGGACCCAGGATATGCCGTTCGACAACGCGGTAGATTGCACACTGGGTACCTGCTATGGAGGCAACGACCCCGGCTTCGCCAGTGCCCTTGAGGGGCTTCGTTACTGGTACGATTTGGCCGGAACTGCCTCCCAGACTGCAGCTATTGGACGCATCTTCAAGAACTTTAGACTTGCCGAGTTCTACGAGGTGGCCCTCACTGTGGGGGGCTTTAACCTCGGACTCATTGGGGCTCAGTTTGTGGGAAGAGGTTGCAGGTTCTTCAAGTGATATCAGGCTTTAACATGTTAGTGCAAGGCCGTTTGAAAGCAAGGAGCCGATTCCGCAAGTTATAGAAGGCTGTAATGGGCAGGGGGATCTACGGATTATGCCTTGAAGTTTGGAAGGTTGTATACCGTGGGGGAGCGACCTTTCTGGTTTGAAGGGCATTCAGCTGTCTCATATGGGGCTTGAGCCAGATTCTACACGGCATATCGGTTCGAACCGGTTTCGGGCTGGGGGTTCACCGCTCGGGGCATCAGTTCTTGGATTTGGGATTGAGGGCTGCGATTTTGGAGCTGCGGCTTTTGGTTTCTAGTTCAAGCCCTAAGCACTCTTCATGCTGGTCCCGCCCTTTCCTTCAGCACCCATCCAACGGAGCCCCGAAGCAAAACAGCACTCATCCAGTAAAGATCGCAGAAGGCTGCGGAACAAGCCCTAAACCCTAAACCGCAAATCCTAAACCCTAAACCTCTCGGAGACCTTCGGGCGTCCGCAGAAAAGGAGTTCAAAAAACACACACAACGCCCCAAACCCTAAAAGCCTCGAGGGCATTCCCAGAAGTCCAACAGTTCCCCCAAACCTTCGCAACAAGAAGTCCTGCTGCCCTCAAGTCCCGCAGAGCCAAAGCCCTGAGCTCGAAGTCCTACGGTTGATGATATAAATCCTGCATTACCCATCATAAGGAATATGCCATAATTCCCATAGTGTAGGGTCCTTCAGGTCAGCAGTATCACGCCTTAGCACCCCCCATTTAGTGTTTCGGGGTTGAAGGGTTTGGGAGTAGAGACCCTGAACCCTAAACCCCTGAGGGTTTAGGTTGCCCTGAAAAGCCTAAGTTAGCCAAAAGCCCTGAAATCTCAGCTTTGGTTAGTAGGGAATGGAGGAATGGGGTGCAATATGACTACTATTACCACCATTCTTCCATTCCCTACTAACCAAAGGTTATGATCATACGGCACGTAATATTTAGGGTACCCAAAAAGGGACCATAACTTTGACAACCACCCATATAAGAACCCAATGCAAACCCCGAAGCCACGCCGCGCGCCGAGGCATGAGCTCCAGGTGCAAATGGGCGAGGTGCGTCCATATAGGGGGAGCTTCCGAAAACTAGGGGTACCTTCCTTCAAAGGGGTCCTATAAGGGTTCCTTTAAAGGGATCTATGAGGGTTCTATAGAGGGTTTTAGGGTTTAGAGCTTCCGAAAATTGGGGAGTACCTTATGCTGGGGTCCTTATCATTAGGATCCTGCTATTTAGGGTACTATATTAGGGTCCCCCTATTCTCGGAAATTCCCATATACGTAGGGACTTTCATACTTGGCATGAGGGTTGTCAATATAGGGTCTTCCATAATTGGTATAAGGGTTTAGGGTTTTGTGTAAGCATTTTAGGCATATCACATGGATAAGCAGCAGCCCTAAGGCAACATTATTCATCATGCTAGGCGCCTAGGCCTCTCTCTTAACATAATACGCCACCTAATATGTAGGGTACCCAAAGAGGGACCATACTTCTGACAACCTCCTGTATAGTATATAGCACGCAGCCCCGAGCCTTCTGGTGGCTTCCAGAGATCCCAAGACCCCTTAATTAAGGAATAATACCATAAACTCACAATATTAAGGCCTCTGTGATTTAAGGTCTATTCCTTAATCAAGGGGTATTGGGTTCTCTGGCTTCCTGTACTTGTAGCAAAATCTCAACCTCAGGAGCTGCAGCTACTACAGGGGCGTAAATAATTGGGGTTTAGGGTGTACCAATGCTATGCTGGGGGTTCATTACGAGAATGATAGTGTACTTTACATGATAGTAGGATCCCTGATATGACTGAAGGTATATTCCTTAATTAAGGGATATTGGAGTCTCTGTTTGGGGTTGCGGAGCTAAGCTTGAGGACGACATGCGCCCTCAAAGGGCTTATCATTAAGAAACCTTGGGCCTTTGTTAGGGTTCTTTGTATGAATCCGACTATTTTGTGGTTATAGGCCCAGGGTTTCCTATTCAGGCTCCTACATTAAAAAAACAGATACCATTTTGGAAAAAATACTGCTGATGGACGAAATCCTGCATGACCCTAAGAACTCATGGGAATTATGGTATATTCCTTAAATGGGTAATGAAGGATTTTGTCCATCAGCAGTAGTATACGGGTAGAAGGCCCAGACTTTCAAGGGTCATTTGGTCCCTAAGGCACCCTGCACTCCAACCTCTGCCCAAAAAGCCCTTCGACTACGTAGTTCCAGTGTTGATGGTCGTAAACTCTGAAAGAACCCTTCGTCGGAACCATTTACAGGATCAGGGGCATAAAATCTCTAGTTGCAAGAACAGGTGATTGGTAAGTAGTGCAGTTACTTCAATCATAAGCCTACTTACAAACCCTCCCCGATCCTTCAGTGGAACCTGAAAAGCTTCAAAACAACCCTCCCAGCACCCAAAAACTGAGCCCAAGGGAAGGGGGTTTGCAGCCGCACAGGTCCACAGCATCATCGAAGGCAGCGGCCTCTTGGGAAAGGCTCGGGGGCCCGAAAGAGTAAACCCTAAGCCACTGAACCGTAAAAGGCTCGGAGAGTGTTGAGACTCGGCACTTGTGAGCTCTCCTTAAGAGTTACATGTGTCAGTTGGGGTTGAGGGTTGGGGATTCTTAAAGGGCTTGGAGTTTAACGTGGACTGTATCGTTCTGTATTATAGTCGCAACCCACGAGGTTGTTAACAACTATGCTCTCATTATTTCGTATTCACAACCCCAAACCCGGACCCAAACCCGAAACTTCTTCAGAGAGAGGCTCCGTGGGTTGGGGGGCTAGCCCTTTACTCGTGGACCAAGAGCGACTTTTATAGTCCAAAACTAGGGCACTAGGGTGAACTAAATCCCGAACTCTGCGGAGGTGTTTCGCGAGTTCACAATATCGGGAATCCTGATACATACGGCGAACTGGGAGCTCATTACCAGGACCCAAACAAGGCATCCTAATCTTGAGTATGGAGAAACCCCTAGGATCCTGTAAAGCTTTTGCAAAATCCGGACTATTCATTGCCAGTACCATTTTCGGGGCTCCTTTTTTAAACTATAGTGTAATGGGCACCAAAACCCTATTCTCATTATGCAGGCCCCTATATTCTAGTACCCTTATAGATCCTTTTGTCGTAGCCCTTCTCTGGGGCCCTTGAGAAACCCTCTTCTTATTTTTCAGGCCCCTCTATTAAGCAAAGATACCTCCAGAATTTAGGAGCCCGTCGTCTTGCCGGTTTCAGATATGCGGCAGACGAGTCGTCCGGCCCTGCCTCGCCTAGGGTTTAGGGTTTAGGGTTCATGAGTCGACGCCCGAAGCCACCCTGAGAAATAATAAGCCTTAAACTTAAAACCCGTGAGCGTTAGACTTTTAAACCCTGTGAACCCTTTAACTCTTAATTTGGCCCTGTTCCCTGAAGCCTAGACCCTGAAACCCTTAAGCCCTGAACTGTTAAGCCATTTGAACCCTAAACCCTTAAACCTCTAAGCCCTAAACCCAGATCCCTTGCAGCCTTAAGCCCCCAACCCCCGAACACGACTGTTGATGATATAAATCCTGCATGACCCACAATAAGGAATATCTCACAATTCCCACATATTCCTCATTACGGGTAATGCAGGATTTACATCATCAACCTTTAACCCTAAACCCCCTATAGATCCTTAAAGGGACCCCTATAGATCCCTTTAAAGGAACCCTAGGGAGCTGTAGGACCTCAAGCCCTTTTAGCGCTGAACCTTGAGCCGCCCTCAGCCGTTGCGGCGCTGAGCAGGTCTTGGACCTTACAGGTGACCACGAGAGTGAGGAGACCCGGGGATGAGTTAGGATTCCTTTAAAGGGATCCTTTAAGGGTTTAGGGTCCTTTTAAAAGGATCCAATAAGGGCTCCTGGAAGGGATCTTATAAGGGATCTATAGGGATGAGGTCCCAGAGACTCCAATATTCCCTAATTAGGGAATATACCCTAAATCCATATTAAGGATCCTACTATAATTTCAGGTATATTCCTTAATTAAGGGATTTTGGAGTCTCTGGGTAGGATTCCTTTAACGGATCCTTTAAGGGACCTCCAGAAAGTTGGAATATGGGACCAGGGGAGGATACCCTATGATGTACCATAGAAGGGTTAGGATAATCATATTCCAACTTTCTGGCTTTTACTTTAAGGGATCTAGAAGGGTTCGAGTTTGGGATGTGGGGTGCTGGTGGCTTGGGGCTGTGGGAGTACGTACCATTGAAGTCCTGAGCCTCTTCTTAGATCGCCAATACCTAACCCTTAAGCTTTTTGGGCTCTTCTTGCTGGGTAGGAATCGGAAAGTTTAACCTTTTATATCTGTGGCTTATTGGGGTAGTACGTCCCCAGAGACTCCAATATCCCTGAAGGAATATACCTTAAGTTATAGTAGGATCCTTAATATGGATTTAAGGTATATTCCCTAATGAAGGAATATTGGAGTCTCTGGGACCTCATCCCTATAGATCCCTTATAAGATCCCTTTAAGGAACCCTTATAGGATCCTTTTAAAGGACTCTACACCCGAAGACTGAGAGCCTGAGCTCCAGAGCCGTACGCGAACTTGTAAACGATACTATCCCCAGGCCGAAATGCCGAGCGCCGAAAGCCATAAAGCCTCAAACCCGAAGCCCCGAGAATCGATCTCATTCGACTTTTCACACCAAGTCCGCACCTAAGAACCTGGCCTGGCTGCGTCCGAGTTGTGAGAGCGTAAACCCCCAAGCCTCAAACCAGCCCTATAATATAGGGCCCTAAGTAATTACCCATACTTTTCAGGGGGCTCCTTAGTTATAATGATAGTATAGCAGACCTCGCGGCCGCTACAATTTTTGTACGCTTAGAGATCCCTTATAGATCCCTTTTAAAGGAACCCTATTCTAACTATTAAGGCCCCTACACCCTTAGAAATCCCTTATAGTAACCTTTATAGATCCCTCTAAAGGAACCCTATTCTAATTGTTAAGGCGCCCTTATCGTAACCCTTATAGATCCCTCTAAAGGAACCCTATTCTAATCATTAAGGCGCCTTTCTTCCTCGCAAATGCCTCAAGTGAGGAGCTCTGCTACTTGCAGCCTGTGGTGGAGATCACGTCATGGGCTCAACGCCGGGTTTCCCCAAACCCACGGGCTTGGGCTTTTAGGGTTCGGGGTTTAGAGTTCAGGGTACAGGGTACAACAGAGAAGTTTAGGCCTCGCCAACCATAACGCAGAGCCTGCGACATAGTGCGCCATAGGCAGGGCTTGGATTGGACTCCTGCTTATTGTGAAAGCTCACGGTCCAGCGATTTTCGGGCTTAAGGCCTTTTTGGGCTTAGGACTTGGGGTTCAGAGTTTGGGTGTCTCCAATGATGATCTGTCAGCCCCCCTCCTTGACAGCTCACTGTTGAACCTCCGAAGACAGTGCACTAGTCACTAATACTGTTGATGGACAAAATCCTGCATTACCCATGATAAGGAGTATACCATAGTCCATAGTTCCCATAGTTTAGAGTCGTTAAGGTCATGCAGGATTTGTCCATCAACAGTACGATCCCAAAACGGAGCCTAAAACCTGATAAACTCAGCCACGAGGCCGCCCCTGTGGTTCAGGATTCTTGCTTGTGCCCCTTGGCTTATGACGCAAGGACACCCCATTGGGGTTCTAGGATATCGTTGTTGTTTTTAGGCCTAGGGCTTTTAGCGTTGAGGGATTTAGGGTTCAGGGGTTGGCAGGTTAAATTCAGTGCTTTTGGTAGATCCCCTAGCTTGTTGCCGTTGTTTCTTAGATTGGTAGATGCCATGCCTTCTGGGCGGGTCCAAACAGCCCAAGGGTCAGATCTTCGGATTTGAGGTTTTTGAGTTTACGGCGGTTTTGGCTTTACAGCCTTTAAAAATGCCGTACCTTGACCTCGAATTAGCCCCCCATTCCGAGTCTTGCGCCCTAGTGCCGAGCTGGTTTCGTCAACCCTAGGATGCCCAGTAGTACCCTTATTCCCTTTTTGTAGTCCTAGGTCCCTTATAAAGTTACCAAATACCAAAAGAGTTTAGGGTTTAGGGCTTACTTGGGGACACATGGGTAGTTATAAGTAGGGTCAAACGTCCCCGACTATGGGTTAGAAGTATAGTTACCCTACTTATAACCCTACTTATAGCTACCCATGATCCTCCAAGTAGAGCACAGCGCTCAGTCCTGAGCTAGGGGTTAAGTGCTGGTGCTCAGCGTCAACGCTTGAGAGTATAGTTTACCGAACCTCTGGAAATTGAGCTGCAAAGCTCCGTTTTCCAAATCTTAAAACATCGAAGCTGAACCCGTAATCTGAATCCCAAATCCCTTGTTTGGTTTGGTGTAAAAGTCTGGCTCAGGGGTAGGTCAGGGCTGCATGACGGAGAATACCTGGGACCAGAAGGCACGTACTTGTAGGGTTCAAGTTTCGGGCTTTCCACAACTTAGCACTACCCGAAATAAACACCAAACCCTAGATCCCGTGCAAAAGAAGCTATCCGTGAACCACCAAGAAGCCCCTTAACCTACAAAATCCCCACACCCTACACCCTACACCCTACAGCCTACAGCCTGAGCCCCGGGCTCCCAAAGTCTCTCGGCTCCGGGTTTTCAGCTTGTGGTTTTGGCCCCCTTTTTTGGGATCTCAATCTGGTGGTAGCCAGTTGCGTCCAGGATCTGGCGTGCCACCGTCTTGCGGACTTCAGGTCTCATGCAGTCCCTGCTAGGGAAGCTAACTTCAGGTACCAAAGTTCAAACAGCGATTCTGGCTCATTCGAAGGCATACAAGGACCCGTGAAACCTTGAAGCGCGTCCGAGGTGCTTCGTTTCATTCGCCTGGCAGCGCTGCTGACATCCATGTATTTCGCCCCACGGCGCAGTTTCGCAGTTTGCCTCGTTGTCTGAAAGAGTTGAACGTAGACCCATGTGCTGGTGAGGATTCTTTTGGCCTCTACTTGGAAGGGCAGGGGACTTAGTAAGTCGTTTATAAGTAGGGTTACAATTGGGGTAACTCCATTTAGGGAACTTATAACTCTACTTATAACCTACTTACTAGGTCCACTGCCCCTCCAAGTAGGAAAACGAAGTCTCATCACCAAAGAATCAACCAAAAACCCCCAACCTCACGCCCCTCAACAGAGCCGCTGATTCCCTGTCTTGAGTGTCGGATACCCTGCTTCAAATCGCGAGAAGGGAAGCAGTAGAAAGGAGCCTCTTTTAAATAGTGCCGAGGCACATAGGTAACGTGTCGCGTTGACTTCCGTGGATCTTACAGGGTCGTACAGATTCTTTGAAGCTGGGATTCAGATGTAGCCCGATGTCCAAGCAACCCCCCAGGACGTTTAGCGCGAGGTACTCATTGTGTCAGATAGGATAACAATTAATACGAACCGCCCTGATTTGGTCGTCTTGGTTAAGATCGTTCTGGTCCTTTTCAGTTCAGTCTGTGTTGCGGTGTACGGCTGTCAGAGTATCATTCTGCTTCAGTTCACTCCGTTCCGGCCTGGTTTCCACCAGCTCTAGCCGGACGAACCTCCAATATAGGGGTCGAATGGCATAGTAGTTTCAAAAGCCTAGAAAGTACGGTATACCAGACCACGACACAGATATTGTAGCAATCCCTAGAAAGTACGGTATACCAGACCCCGAAACAGATATTCCGTTTACAAAGGCCCGTATATCAGTTAGAGTACAAAGTCTCGGCTTTCCGACCCTCAAAGGGGAATAGGAGGGACCCTTAATGGGGACCCCCACCCTGTAATGGGCTTTGTCATGGGTATATAATAGCTACATTAAGGGTATACACCTAGGGGTCCTCCCTCCTTTTACCCTTGGAGGCCCAGTTCTACTCTTCGTCCCATCTAACCATTGATATTGGAGGAGCTAAGGAGCCAGGGATGATGATAATCCTTATTAAATAAGGAGCTAAAGAGCCAAGGGAACACCAAAACCACTGGTTAGCCATATTCATGGCTTCATCTTCTACGCCCCGGACCCTGCGTCGTAGCTACTTGTAACTCCAGGCCCCAAACGCTGAATCCGAAACCCTGAGCCCGAAACCCGCAGAGAGCGAGAGAGAGAGCCTAATCTCTCCAAGCTGACCTTGAGCCCTGAACCCTCCGCCCGACATTTCATAGAACCCTTAAGCCCTACACCCCTAAACCCCTAAAGCCCTCAACCCTAACTCCCTAGAGCTTAAATTCTAGGACTCTTATCCAAAGCTCATGTCATCTCCCGGGAACCGAGAATTACCAGGCTTGCCAATACTTCGTGCGCTACGGGCCGAAGGTGTCAAGCACCGATTCCTTCGTCTTTTGATTTCAGCTTTCGCTTTTGGTTTTGGGGTTTTGATTTCAGGTTTGGCTTTTAGGGTTTGGGGTTTTTAGATTTTTAAGGTTTGGGTTTCATGCCCAGGGTCTAAAGTATCTACATATGCAGGGTCGATGAGCCTAGACTTCAGGTTTAAAGGTCAAGGCTTGAGGTTTAAGACTTACCATTTAGGGTATGGGTCTTGGGGCTTGGACCCTGCTTGCCTTCAACTCAGCTCTCTGAACAATGCTTGCACCAGCAAATCGAAGCACACTGTGAAGGAATCAAAACGATCTCGCAGTGTGGGCTGCGGTCCTGGGTTTTAGGGTTTAAAGGGAACTCCAGAAAGTTGGAATATGGTTTCAGGGTAGGATACCCTATAATTTACCATAAAGGGTTTAGGATAATCATATTCCAACTTTCTGGCTTTTACTGTAGGGTTTAGGGGTTTGAGGGTCGAAGGTTTATGGCTCTAGATAAACCCGACAACAGCAGCTGGGTTTGCGGTCACCTGCAGCAGGAAGCCATCAGGGTTGACAGCTTTCGTTTATAGCACCTTATATGGGAACTCCAGAAAGTTGGAATATGGATTAATGGTAGGATCCCCTATATAATTTACCTTAGAGGAGTTACGATAATGATATTCCAACTTTCTGGCTTCTACCTTAATGAGCTGGCGCAGGTCAAGTTGAAAGAGTCGGCTCGGACTGAAGCTTCATTGTAGTCCTAGGTTCCTTATAAAGTTACCCAATACCGAAAAGAGAGGCCTTTTTGTTCTTAGGTTACTGGGTATCGTAGTTCACTGATAGCTACTACCAACTGCATATAACCGTGTTGTAGGTTTATATATCCCCATGTGCTCTTCCTGACATGCTGTCCGTGCGGAGCTTCTCCGGAGAAGCACTTGCTGCAGTCTCAATGGAGGAGTGTCGTTCCGTTTTGGAACTGAAGGCACATTTGCGCAAGGAGTTTGGTTTCCCGATATGCTTGCAACAGCTCGTGTCTGAGGGCAACTGCTTAGAGGATTCTATGGATGCGCCGGCTGACTGCCACTTGGTACGGTTGTCTGACATTCCTGAAGATCATCAGGATGCTGCCGGCGAAGAGTCTTCTATAGCTGCCAAATGCGGACTTCTTGAGACTGTACGCTTCCTTCTGCAAGCAGGTATGGACAAGGACTGGGTGGATGGAAATGAAAATGACTTTTCGGCTCTTATGCAAGCAGCAGATGCTGGCCACCTCGAGCTCGTGCGGCTTCTGGTGGAAGCTGGCGCTGACAAGGACCTGCAGGACTGTGAAGGCGTAACGGCGCTGATGCTCGCAGCCGAGTCGGGCAAGACTGCGATCGTGCGAATTCTTGTGGATTCTGGCGCGGATGTGTGCCTCCGGGATGCTAGCTACGACACGGCACTCATGAAAGCAGTGTTTGAAGGGCACTCTGAGATCGTACGTCTGTTGCTGGATGCTGGAAGTAACGTCGGCACCGACGTCTGGAAGGATGGCCTGCATGATGCTCTACTGATGGCTGCCGGTGTAGGGCGCAGTCCCGTCGCGCGCATGTTGCTGGCTGCTGGCGCTGACATGAATGCGAGGGATGATGAGAACGGTATGACCGCCCTTATGTTTGCAGCAAGTCGCGGCCATGCCAACGTCGTACAGCTTCTTATTGCAGCTGGAGCCAGCAAAGATGCGCGGGACGAAAAGTGGAGGACTGCCCTCATACATGCAGCAGATGCTGGTTTTGCTGACGTCGCACGCTTGCTTGTGAAAGCTGGTGCGGACATCCACTTGCCGGATGTGACAGGATGCACCGCATTTTTTGAAGCAGCTTCCCAAGAGCTGTGGTGGTGGAAGTCCTCGCAAGTTGACGAGCCCAAGGAAGGATACATCAAGATCGTCCACATGTTGATGGACCTTGGTGTGGACAAGGACGTGCGGGATGAAGAGTCCGGCAGGACTGTTCTCATGTGTGCAGCAGATGCTGGCCACTCGGAGCTCGTGCGGGTGCTGGTGGAAGCTGGCGCTGACAAGGACCTGCAGGACTATGACGGTCGAACGGCTCTTATGCTCGCGGCCGAGTCAGGCAAGACTGCGATTGTGCGGTTTCTTGTGGATTCCGGGGCGGACGTGTGCGTCCAGGATGAGCATTTCGGCGAGACGGCACTCACGAAAGCAGTGTGGGAAGGGCACTCGGAGATTGTACCCCTTCTGCTGAATGCGGGGACTCAAATCGGCACCGGAGTGGAGGATGATGACCTGAATGATGCTCTAGTGGGAGCTGCGATCCAAGGGCGGTGTCCTATCGTGCGCATGTTGCTGGACGCTGGCGCGGACAAGGATGCGAGGAATAATGAAGACATGACCGCGCTTATGTTGGCAGCAAGCTTCGGCCATGGCGATGTTGTACGGCTTCTTGTTCAAGCTGGCGCGGACAAAGACTTGCGCGATCGATATGGCAAAACAGCTTTTGCGCATGCACGGTGTGCGAGCGGCCCTGACCAGTTGGAAGATGAAGACTTACACTTACTACGCTCTGGGTCTTGCTGCTTTACATCCGATTCGGGAGCGAAGCGACGCCGACTTTGAGCGAGCCTTGTAGTGCACCTGATGAGTGGCATTGCTGGCAGCCGAAAAAAAGGCTAGGTGCGGATGCAGCTGCACTCCCAGGGCGGCTGCTAGTACTCATGAGGAACCCCACGACTACTCTCATTGCAGTGCAGACGGCTTGTGGACGCTTGCGCTGCATTTTAAACTGTGAAATCCTGAGCAAGCCTTCTGCTGCTGCTACTCGCTGCCCTGACGACCTCATGGCTGTTCATACAAGGGTCCCGCTTCTGGCCATGCTTCAGATTTTGGATGTTCGAGCCTTGTGCCGGAAACACCAGCAAGCGGGAGCCAACCACCGGTGTTCGTAGCTCGGAGGTCCACAGTGCATTCCAACCATCTTGAAACTAAGCTCTCGCGGCCTTGGTTTTTTTGTGGGGCCGAGGATGAAGGCTCGTGTTCGAGGCATTCTGAACCTTCCTGCAATTCACGTTACCGTTACAGTGTTAAAAGTCTAAATCCTCTCCCACCCTAACTAGAGATAGACCCCAGGCCCCTCTGCTCAAAAGCAATCAAAGGCTGTCGTAAACGTTCCTGGGTTCCCTGGGGATTTTTTTACATGCAATGAGAAGTCAAGCTTTGGCATACGTTTCCATGACATATACAAAGGCATGCCATCGCATTTCCACGTAATGTTGTATGAACATATGGACATACGTAAAAGATATAATACGTATGCGTGCATGTGTCTGTGTTGCATCAAGCGTTTGCATGCACGACTGCATATATGTACTAGTAGCAAGAGTGTAAACAGCAAGCAGGTCATGACTGGAGACAGCCCGACATACAGTTACAGAACTTACATACATCCTAAACCCTAAACCCTCTCTTATGCTAAACTGCCACATGCCCTTCCCGAGCCGAAGAAAGCCCGGATGAGGCGGTCCAAGATGGTTTGCCTCCGTTTCTTTGTTCGCTGCTGGCCTACAGCTGCTTGGGCCCAGTTATGGGGTTTAGGCTCTAGGGTTCCTTTAAAGGAATCTATTGGGCTCCTTTAAAGGATCTATAGGGTTTAGGGTTTAGGGGTTTAGGGTTCAGGCTTTAGGGTTTCAGGTTTAGGGGTTGAGGGTTGAGGGTTTGGAATGCAGGTTTCTTTTCTTGTGGGGAGGGAACGAGGCGGGGGTGGAGGGCGGGCCAACTGTTTCATGTCCTTTGCGAGAATTGCATGGTATAGACGCCTACTACTCATATGGTGAATCGTTTGGATATGTTTCTACACTTATAATCATACCATGACATTCTGCGAAACTCTGTTCTGATGTGTAAGGCCACCGTATCGCTTCTGTCAACCAATCAGAACAGCAACGAGCTGTCTGTGTCTGTGTAGCGAAGAAATGCTGTACCCGAAGCTCTACCTTTTAAAACCCTTCAGCCTTTTGTTGAGGCCTGAACACGGGGTCGTTCCCAGCAGCTAAGCCATGTCTACCATAGGGGTCTTAGCAAATAGAATAGGGTTTGGGGGCATATTGTACAATAGCTATAGTAAGGAACCCCCAAAACCTTTTATTCTTAGGGTCTAGCGCTGATTCTCCGTTACTGTATTAACTAACTGTTTGCTCGTAGTGACTCTTTAGTGGAGTGCGACATGTCAACTGATAGGGGCCTTAACAATGAGAGTAGGGTTTGGGGATATATTATACTATAACCATAATAAGGAGCCCCCCCCACAATACTGTTGATGGACAAAATCCTGCATTACCTATTACAAGGAATATACCATAGCTCCCATAGTTTAGAGTCCTTAGGGTCATGCAGGATTTTGTCCATCAGCAGTAGTTATTAAGGCCCGCTCTCACGATGGCATCGATTTCAAATTCTTTACCCACCACGAACCTAGGGACCCGGATCTGGTGGAATCGTTGTGAGAGAGCAAGCTCCGAACCCTGAGCCCGAAACAGTAATAATAGTAATAAGAGCAATAATAGTAATATTCGTAATAATAGTAATTATAGTAGTAATAGTAGTAATAGTAATAATAGTAATAGTCTGGCGAAAGTCTGGATAGCAAGGGTTGGGACCAATGGCTCCTCCAAACCTGGAATTTCGGACGCAAGTGCAGACGGAAAAGGGCCCATAAAACAACAGTCTGGATTGTAAGCCCCAGCACCTTCTCCTGGCCAATGGCCTTATAGCAGTTCAGATGGATGGGCAGCTGTAAAAAGGCGCTCAAACAAAAGTCTGGAATGAGAAGCGCTGACCTCTCCGTCCGCCCGGAACCTGGCGACCTTGTTTTGGACCTAGCACCACTACAGGCAAACCAACGTTGGAAATTGGAGGCTTCGGAGTGGGGCATATCTTTTCCGCTTGTTACGAAAACTAGGCGACGAGATTTTTCGGGGGACCATGCAAGAACAGGTCATCCAGAAGGATGTGCCAAATCAAGGCCCGTTAAGCGTCCACGGCTGCAGGCAATACACATGATGATGACATGGAGACGCTGAAGAAGGAAATTTCCTTTGTGGAGGCATCCACCGTGAGCTTCCAGGGACTTCAGGTATCTCAGGATAGGGGTGTCGGTCCAGGCTTTTACATGGTTTAGCTGCAACACTGAGAGTCCTTAGAGTGAAAGTTTTGCATCTGGAATCATGATGAGGAGACTGTACTCCTTAAATAGGCCTTAGCCGTAGTAGGTCCTTATTGTGGGACCCCCTTCCCACTACCCCCCCCCCTCAGGGTCCCTACTGTTGATGGACGAGATCCTGCATGACCCTAAGGACTCCAAACTACGGCAACTTTGGTATATTCCTTATTAATGGGTAATGCAGGATTTCGTCCATCAGCAATATGACAATGCGACCCACGACCGCCCACGCCCTCCAACAATCTGCAGGACGAGAAGCAGAGGTACACATGGAGTCTCCACCTCCACAAGGACCTGCGGAAAGCGTTCATGCAAAAGTGCATGCTGCTTGCCCGGCTAGCTGTTTGTCTCAACCATCGTACTGGAGGGTCTGGCTCGGCAGGCTTTTTCGTGCGGCACACATCATCGGGCCAGATATCAGAGACAAGCAAGACAAGCAGCAGAATCGGGCTACTGCAGGGTAGCTAGATGTCAAGGCAATATCCGGCGGCCGCGCTTGGAAGACAGCTTGACATCGAGGAGCTTGTCAGCCTATCAGACTGCCGCTATTATCAGACACCTTGTTGGCACACCGGTCTCCACATTCATGAACAAGCCGTCAATGTATTCCAGAGAGCCGCGAATCACGAGTCTCCTCGGCCAAGTTGCTACGTTGTTGTCTTTGATGGCGATCTTCGCCGCATTCGCTGCATTGCGCCCGACGCAGATCCATGTCCAGGTCAGGATTGGTTGAGTCCTGCCCTGTCGCTCTTGGACATTGCCATAGTCTCAGGAGATGCACCCAAGGCTGCTATCCTGCACAGCATCGGTGTTCCACGTCGTGGCTTTATCCATCCCTGTGAGTTGTGTGACCCCAACACGGGGAAGGCAAACAGTCAGACGACGAGGGCTGTGATGATAGCTTATCAGCTTCACAAACCCCTGTTCCGCGGACTCTGTGCGGATGACTTGTTTCTTGGGCGTGCCATTGCTGGTGGGCAGAACTCTGTGTCGGCTTTGCTGATCAGTTGCGGAGTCAGCGAGGCGGCCAAGCATACATGCGGAGTCCTTCTTTTTCACCTCTTCCCCATGCCCATGGCATTTCGCCAGAACTTTCAGCTCGCGTTAAGGATGGACATGATGGACCGTCTTCTGCATGCAGTTGATCTCGGCCTAGATATACGTTCCCTGGTCGTTGATCCCTGTCGTGTATTGCTTTATGCATGCATGCATCGTCGATTCCACAAATGCCGAAACACAATGCTCTGCCAATACTTTCGTTCGGTGTTTCACTTGTTGGAGCGGGGCGATCCGACTGCGAGGCCCATGAAATGGAGAGATGGTCAGACATTACTTGAGATGACCATCCGCTGTGGCCAGCTTGATGCGACCGAGTATTTGATCCATGCACATTGCGAGGCGACTGGCCTGATGGCAGGCGATTTGACAGGACCCATGTTCCGTGAAACATTCGCAACACACCTGACAGGCCAGTCGGGCGAAAGGACCATCAACAGGAATGTCCGAGCTGCGGAGGCAGCACGCTTGGCCTATCACTTGTGCAGGCATCGGTATCAGGTCGTCATTGTCCAGCTCACACGGTGGTGGTCGCGCAGGGGTGGAAAGGTTTGCGTGGATTTCAGCGGGGTGATCGACCACATCGCTGCTTTTGCTCTTGCGGTGCCTGCTTTGCCGGAGATTCTGAACATGCCTCGACCGGTGGGAACTCGCCGTGCAGCGAAGCGAGCTGCCTACCGTCGTCGACGTGCTGGGTTACCCGCTAGCACCGGCCAGCAGATTGCGAAGTCCAGTGAGAGTTGGATTGATCCCAGCGTGCAAGTCAACGGCTCTGACGAACGGGTTGGCCCGGAGGTGATTCAGGAAGTGGTGCACGATTCCCAGGAGGTCGCCGCCACGATTTCTGAGGATGTGGCCGCGGCCACTTCGCATGCCCTGTGGGAGTCTGCCGTTGAACTGAGGGTGTCCTCTGGAGCGAATCCATCATCGCAAGTGTTTCCAGCAGGGACAGCTTCCCACCACGCAGCTGAAAAGATCTACCTGGGCAAGCTCAATAGGATCCCCAAAGAGCTCCGGAAGGAGCTTTGGTAGCTAGTAGGTAACCTTTAACCTGTTTGGGTTTATATAGCACACACAGCTTGCACGCTCGGGCTCGGCGACTGTTTGGGTTTATATAATCCTACCGTACTAAATGAACGGGTTAACCTCTTTTGGGGGCTCGGGTACTCAGCCGCTGAGGAGCTTGCTTGTGGTGCAGCGCTCCAGCCTTCTCGCCTCTGGCTTGAGTCAGAGGGGCTTCCATGGAAGCTGCCAAGCGGGGCATTGATGTTCGTGAGCCCCTCACAGCACGAAGATGCGGTAACTGCGCTTGCCGATGAGCAGCTCTGCCCCGATCACATCATCTTTGCAGAGTCTTTGGAGTACTTGATTTGCGAGGTGCTCGAAAAGCACTGGATCTGGATCAAGGACCGGAACGAAATCGCCATGCATGACATCGGAGTACGTTCTGACTCTGGGGCTGAAGCCGGAGATCGGGAAAGTGATGCAGAGCGAAGACGGCAGGCATTCCTTGCAGATTATGGTTCGGAATGGGATCACTATTCGCTCATCGACAGAACTTTCCTCTGCCTGGCTCCTGTGAGAAGCTCCCGCATGGTCACGGCATCGACCACTGATGCACGCGATCCGAAAGCTAATCCAAGACGTGTCGAGGCTTCGGAGCCTTAGACCTGAGTGGCTTTTTTGCACACACACGGCTGAGGGTTTAGGGTTCAGATCATTCGAATCACAAGAATCCCGATTTATATAGAAAGCTGCTCAGAATGCATGGCTTTATCACCAGTGCTGCAGTGCAGCAAGGTCCACTGCTGTCCTTCAGTGATGGCAGAAAATGTTACGGTGGTTCGCACACCACCTTGTTTGCCAATCGTATGTTCCATTACCGTAATCCGGACTTCATTCAAGTACTCCAGATCCCCTAAACCCTATACTCCAAGGTGTTGAGCACGAAAGCTGTGGCGGTTTGACAGGCCCTGTCTCGACAAAGCGGTGGGTATTCAAAGCAGCAGTCATGCACCTTGGACACTCAACCGCATGATTCGAGAAGTGGGAGTTTCCTAAAAGTAGGGGTACCTTATTTTGGGGTCTTTCCAATAATGATCCTACTATATAGGGTACTATATTAGGGTCCCCTATCTTCGGAAACTCCCAAGTGGCTCGACCAAGGGAGGCAAGGGAGAAGGCTCTCGCGGTTCTCTCAGGAAGCATCTGCGTTTTGAGGTTTACCGATTCTCTTGACATAAAAGAGAAATGGCTCGCTTGGTCTGACCATCCGGAGGCACTTCTGCCTGTATCAGCTGGCTTCTCCAGGTGCCCCAGTGGGGCTGAGAAGCAGTCGCAGACCGGTTGTGCGCAGAACTGATGTATAGGTCGCCGACTGGATGGCACCATGGCGCTCGACCAAGAAGCAGTTATGCACTTTGGTCCTGTGCGCCAGGATTGCCTGCGGATCCAGCAGAAAACGCGCTTGCATACCATTGACCGGGCATGGAATTCAATGCATGTCTTCCGGTCTGAATGTGACAGCTGAGTCCCTAAACCCCAAGCCCTAAAGCCCTGGCGCAGCGTGCCACATCACCCACTCCCCCGAGACCCTCCCGCTCGAGGCTGATGGCCTCATCCGTGCCAGTGGTGCTTAAAGGGTTGCCGCGAAATACACTATGGCGGCCTCCCAAACCCCGGGGGCTCCAAAAAAGCCCAAAGTAGGTAGTATTTATAGACTTTAGACCCCAAAGTAGGTCCTATTTGCATACTTGGAGCCCTGGAAAAAGAACGCCTTCTTCCTCAACCTACTTATAACCCTATACTTACTAAGTCCCATGGTCCTTCAAGTGGCCTCCCAAAGGACGCCTTCTTCCTCAACCTGCTGCAGCTGAGCTGGGGAGTTGGGAGGTTTTTTGCTAACCATTGATATTGGGGGAGCTGAGGAGCCAGGGATCATGATAATTCCTATTCAATTAGGAGCTAAAGAGCCAAGGGAACCCCAAAACCGCTGGTTAGTTTAGGATAGTTTAGGCTGCCTTGGCCTGGGTAGGACGTGTTCCTCTCGAGCTGTGTGGTGTCAAGTGCCCAGAGACTCCAATATCCCTTGATTAAGGAATATTCCTTAAATTATGGTAGGATCCCTTACATGATTTAAGGTATATTCCTTAGTTAAGGGATATGGGAGTCTCTGGGTGTTCACGATTCTAGACTGGAAGACTTCCTGAGTCACACGTCATAGAAGTGCACGCGTAGTTCAGGTTCGAGTTCTCTCGTGCCCGGCCCTCCTTCTCGGCTTGGCATGCATATCTGTTGACTAGCTTTGAAGAGCTACCATATGTGGCTAGGCAACATGCATGTTGCTCATCCGGGCCCCAGTGGTATTCCAACAATCCTGAAGAAGGGCAATCGCGACAGGTTGTTTTTTTGGGTTGTGGGGTTTGCCGTTGTGGTCTGTATTGGAGGTCCAACATGCACAGGCTACGAGGCATTCCCCAACGGGCCCCAATGCCCAGCCCACAAATACCACGCAGACACACCTGTGAAGAGTGTTGCGCCTAAGAGGGAAAACGTCGTAGCAGGATTAGCAAGCTTACCACGTCTAGACGGTGGTAGATTCAGCAGGCACAAACTTGTATTGGTGCTAGTATGCACCATACCACGTTCATCAACACTAGCCTCATGGATCTTCGTCGCACCTGAGCCCTGATGGCCGATGGTTATCATGGTTTTTTGCCCCACCACACCTAAGAAGCCTGAACCCTACACCACACCCAGCAGCCGTTAACCCTAAAGCTTCGTGGAGGGAGCAAAAGCTTAGTGGATTGTCCGAGTGCGAGCACCGGAAGCCCTGAGCCTTAATCTCTGAACCCTAAGCCGTAAACCCTACCTTAACCCTGAAGAACCTACCTTTTTAAGGACTTATATAAGGAAATCATAATAGGGAACCCTAAAAAGGTAGGTTCTTCAGGGTTAAGGTAAGCTATCAGCAGAGGTACGGCTTGATGTACAGCCTGCCTTATGTGGTCCATGAGGGCTTGGCTGCATTTCAGAGGAGATTCGGAGGGTTTGAGGCCAGGTTTCGGGGGTTTTAAGGCTTAACGTTTAGGGTCTAGTGTTTTTAGGGTTTAGGGTTTAGGGTCTAGTGTTTAGGGTTGTTGAGAGTGGAGTGGCTATTAAAGGAGTTTGCTTGGAGTGAGGCTTGACGAAGGAGGTGTTAAGCTTAAGTTGAGGGGTGCAGTGCAAACCCCAGGCTTTCAATGGATCGGACCTCAGGAGGCGCAACTGCCTGGATCCGCAGAACTTCGAGATGTAAGCATGGTTCATCCCAAACATCTTCTTGTACTGCACCCTTCCCAGGAACCCCGCAAAAGGCAATCCAGTCTTTCAACAACAGGATCATCGGCCCCTCTGCATCCAGGGCTTGGGAGGGATATGGCCGTGTGTATGTGCGCCGTACGCGTAGTTGGATCACTTGGAGCCTGCAGTCCGCTGAAGGTCTGGGCGGCAAAGGCGCGACTAGTCTTGATGCGTGTTCAGGCCCCCTAATCTGAATGAATTTTCCAGCCACTTGTGCCTGGGCCTGTTAGTCAAGCCGTAAGGCACCGCAAAACACTGATGCCTTAAACAAGCAGTAAGATTCCCGCTGCGTTCCTGCATTCTGTTCGTAGCGAGAGGTAGTTTGATATTTCCAGGAGTTAGATTCATCTTCCTAGAGCGTCACTGGAGCCCAGAAGGCATCGGGCTTCCAAAGTGCAGGCAGTACTCCACATCCCCCTTCCCCTCTTGAGAGATCCGAGCCGCCAGAGACCTGGACTAAAGCAGCACTGAGATGGGGATTTCCGAAAATAGGGGACCCTTATATAGTACCCTAAATAGTAGGATCCTTATTATAAGGACCCCATATTAAGGTGCCCCCCATTTTCGGAAACTCCCAGATCGTCATCTTTGCCAGCGACATCCTCCGTGCCCAGAGCCTGTGGACGCTGAAGTCCGTACTTCGGCGGCAGGTCGTCGCTCTAAAAC
This sequence comes from Symbiodinium sp. CCMP2592, assembly GCA_905221615.1. Lineage (NCBI taxonomy): Eukaryota > Dinophyceae > Suessiales > Symbiodiniaceae > Symbiodinium > Symbiodinium sp. CCMP2592. Next base: position 1,392,463 of record CAJNDT010004334.1, on the reverse strand, counting down.
CTCAGCTTCAATATATGAGGTTCCTGCCTTATCGCCGTGGCATACCAAGCAAAGCTTACATCAGCTGCTCAAGCCGCTATGTGGGCCAAGAAGCCGGTGGAACAACCCCAGCAAATTCACAGAATTCCTGGGCACTAACGTCTCACGTGCTGAGAGCCTGGAAGTAGTCGGCTGCTACGTATTCTTTGCGGCAGAATTTCAACACTTGCAAGAGACCATTACCAGTATCAACAGTGTCGCCACTCCGTTTTCTGTTGGCATGTTGACAATGCCGACGACAGCCGTAGCAACGATGATCCTGATAATGATGGTGCCTGTGGCTGTAATCATGCCAGGACGAGTTTTAAGATATTCCGCTTGTTGGCATGACTACTTTCAGGTCACACTGGGGCTACAGGTTAAGGACGGAGATGTTTGGTGGGCGTTGCTTGTGGGTATGTTGTGGCTCTGATGTCTCCAGGAGCCCCAAGATAAAAACACTGTGGCGATTTGGATGTCAGGTTCAAGACTTCAGGATTATCCTTAGATTCCCAATACCTAACCTTCAAACTTTTTGAGTAGGAACCGGGAAGTTTAACCTTTTATGTCTGTGGCTTATTGGGGTAGTAAGTATCCCAAAGGTCTAGCAGCCGCACTAACTCGGAACGCTCTGCATCGTTCCAAGGCGCCCGGGAAGCGCAGCAAGCCCATGCACAAAATCTACGAGAGGCTTGGTAGGGCGTTGTAGCGCTGTTTGTGAAACATGTGGGAGTTTCCGAAAACTAGGGGTATCTTAATATGGGGTCCTTGTAATAAGGATCCCACTATTTAGGGTACTATATAAGGGTCCCCTATTTGCGGAAACACACATGTGCCAAAAGACCATATACCGATCAAGGCTGCAGGAGTGGGAGTAGGCATTGGAGTCTGAGGAGGAGGAATCAACCAGTGCCAGTAGCTCCGAGTGCAAGGTTCTTTGGAATCGACGGCAGCCTCTACGTCTTCAAAGTGGAGCCTGGGCTGAATTCAGAGTTTGGGATTTCTGCTTTCCTGTGTGCATTTCGGATTTTTGGGTTTTAGGGTTTAGAGTTTAGATGTCTGCTTTTAGTGGAGGGGCGATTGTGGGGTTGGGATTTGGTGAAGGGATGAGGGTCCAGCAGGAAGGGCACACATGGGTTTTCATGAGAAGTCGCGGCCTTTGCGAGCAGAATAAGAATAAGAGAAACGGTGTCGTAGCCCTTACAGTCAATTCACAAGCAGTCATCGTATAGAAAGCCTAAACCCTAAACCGTAGGCCCTGAACCCGGGGCCCTAAACTTGAACCCTAAAACCCAAACTCTAGACCCTCAGCCCTGAACCCTAAACCCTAAACCCTAAACGCCTTGCCTGCTGCGTGCGAGTGTGAGCGTCGAAACCCTGAACCCTAAACCCTAAACCCTGAACCCTAAACCCTAAACTGAAGCTGTTGTTGCCCACCAGCCGAGGCAGTCCTCCAGCTCTTCACCGTGCTTCTCCAATCCTGCGGGAAGCTGGCCTTGCTAGGCACAGGGTTTAGAGAGTTTAGGGGTTTAGGCCGGTTTAGGGTTTAGGGCTTAGGGGTTTAGGGTTTAGAGAGTTGAGGGGTTTAGAGGGTTCAGGGTTCAGAGGGTTGAGGGGTTTAGAGGGTTCAGGGTTCAGAGGGTTCAGGGGTTTAGAGGGTTTAGGGGTTTAGAGGGTTGAGGGGTTTAGAGGGTTCAGGGGTTCAGAGGGTTGAGGGGTTTAGAGGGTTCAGGGTTCAGAGGGTTGAGGGGTTTAGAGGGTTTAGGGGTTTAGAGGGTTGAGGGGTTTAGAGGGTTTAGGGTTCAGAGGGTTGAGGGGTTTAGAGGGTTGAGGGGTTTAGGCCCAAATATGGGAATTTCCGAAAATTAAGGCTACCTGATTTTGGTGTCCTCATAATAGGATACTATTTTTTAGAGTAATTATTAGATTAGCGTCCCCTATTTTCGGAAACTCCCAAATATGTTTCAATTAGTCGTTCCTCATGAACAGCTTGAGGGCGGACCCGGTAGAGTCGCTGCAGACCGGATGCAAAAGGGTTTAGAGCCTATAGAGTTTGGGGTTAAGGGTTTAAGGTGTCCTAAACTAGGCATCCATTCGGGATAGTTTTGAATTCCCTTCTTGTGTAACATCGAACTCTAACTATAAACAATGTTGGGGACTGTTGAAATCGACACCTAGTGGAGCTCCTGCAGCTTGGAAAGCGAAAACCCTATAACCCAATCATCCCGAAACCCTCAGTAACCGCAAAGTAGTGCTTGGGGGCTGCAGCGTGTGTACTGTGAAGTTGGGTAGTACTGCTCCGCCGACTGAGTAGGGATGTGGAAGTGCGCAGGCTTAGAGCACAGCCGAAACAAGCAGGCCCTAAACCCTAAACCCTAAATCCTAAACCCTAAACCCTAAATCCTAAATCCTAAACCCTGAACCCTAAATCCTGAACCTTAAACCCTAAATCCTTAACCTTAAACCCTGAACCCTAAACCCTAAATCCAGTAGGAGGCAAAAAACCTCAAACAGTATGCTCCCACACTCAGAAGCTAACCCGAAGACCGGGGCAGAGATGGGAGTTTCCGAACATGGGGGACCCTAATATACTACCCAACATAGCAGGGTCCTTATTATAAGGACTACCAAAGAAGGTACCCCTAACTTTCGGAAACTCTAAACCCCTATAGAGCCCTTTAAAGGAACCCTTATAGTACCCTTATAGTAACCCTTTAAAGGAACCCTAAGGTACCCCTAACTTTCGGCAACTCCCATATCGAGATCCTTGAGCCTCACAGCCCGGCCTGGCCCAAGAGTTACGAAGGTGCAGGTGGTATAGGGCTGAGGTTTCGCGGGTTTAGGGTTTAGGGTTTAAGGTTAAGGATTTAGGGTTTAAGGTTCAGGATTTAGGGTTCAGGGTTTAGGATTTAGGATTTAGGGTTTAGGGTTTAGGATTTAGGGTTTAGGGTCTAGGGGTTTGGAGCTTTACGGGTTTAGGGTTGAGGCTTCAGGTTGACGAGGTTCAGCAATGGAGCCTGCCGGTGCCCAGATGATGAAAAGTAGGCGAACCCCTCCCTCCTGATTACAGCCCTAAATTCCCGAATCCTTGTGTTATGGAACCCGTATTGAACCCTTAACAGAGCCCTCACCAGCCCAAGCCCTTGGTCTACAGATCCTGCAACTTGCAACATGCAGGTGCTATCGTCACCGCCGGTGAGTATGCTGATGCGCAAGAACACGGACCTAGTTTTTCTTCATCGGGCCTCTTCGGTCCTGAACCCTGCAACCTGGGGGCCTATGGAGTGGGAATATAACTATATAAGATCTTATTAGTGGCTCAGGATTCAGTATCATGCGGGTATGACAAACAATTTGAACTAGTCTTCCCTTGTAGGCCCTTTCTACTTAGACCATGGCATGCCATTCAAAGTAGTACGGCCCTGATTTACGAGTTAGGGTAAGCTGGAAAGCAGTTCGGAATGTGGTCCGGTTGTCGGAGGTTGGATTAAGTTCAGGGGTGTGTGCCGCAGATCCTGCAACCCGCAAACTGAAACTCTAAAACACTGCAATGCGGGCTTTGTCCTTGCTAGCTCGGAGGGGAAAAGCTTTGAAACCGTAGCGCGACCTTAATCCTCGAAGCAATTCAGGAATGACAGGTCAGTACTCGAGCGAAGGTGGCATATGGACATTCCTGTCTTGTGTAACCCCCCATCCTTTGGTAAGGGGGATGATTACAAGAATGCCAATGCTGCGAAAACCCAAGAAAGGGTGTTCTTGATCAGGGGGCCCGCGCTGTTCCGTACCGTTCCTGTAATCCTTCGGTCCATAGACTTCCTCTTTCATGTAGGGAGCCTAAGCCCGAAACGGCAAACCTGAACTCTAAATCCCGAAACTCAAATTCAAGCGGAAGCTCCGAACCCCCTGACGGCTAAAGCCAAGCTCCCAATAACTTACCTTTGCTTAGTAGGGAATGGAGGAATGGGGTACAATCATAGCTACCATTACTACCATTCTTCCATTCCCTACTAACCAAAGGTAAGATAAACATAGAACTCGTCAACTTGATCCTTGAGCAATTTAGCTTTCTGGGACCCAAAGCTCGCAAGGACTTGCTGTACACTTACCTTTGGTTGGTAGGGAATGAAAGAATGGTGGCAGTAGTAGTAGTAGTAGTAGTAGTAGTAGTAGTAGCAGTAGCAGTAGTAGTAGCAGTAGCAGTAGCAGTAGCAGTAGCAGTAGCAGTAGCAGTAGCAGTAGCAGTAGCAGTAGCAGTAGCAGTAGTAGCAGTAGCAGTAGCAGTAGCAGCAGTAGCAGTAGCAGTAGTAGTAGTAGTAGTAGCAGTAGCAGTAGCAGTAGCCGTAGCAGTAGCAGTAGTAGTAGTAGTAGTAGTAGTAGTAGTAGTAGTAGTAGTAGTAGTAGTAGTAGTAGTAGTAGTAGCAGTAGTAGTAGTAGTAGTAGTAGTAGTAGTAGTTAGCAGTAGTAGTAGTAGTAGTAGTAGTAGTAGTAGTAGTAGTAGTAGTAGTAGTAGTAGTAGTAGTAGTAGTAGTAGTAGTAGTAGTAGTAGCAGTAGTAGCAGTAGCAGTAGCAGTAGGCAGTAGCAGTAGCAGTAGCAGTAGCAGTAGCAGTAGCAGTAGCAGTAGCAGTAGCAGTAGCAGTAGTAGTAGTAGTAGTAGTAGTAGTAGTAGTAGTAGTAGTAGCAGTAGCAGTAGCAGTAGCAGTAGCAGTAGCAGTAGTAGAGTAGTAGTAGTAGTAGTAGTAGTAGTAGTAGTAGTAGTAGTAGTAGTAGTAGTAGTAGTAGTAGTAGTAGTACTAGTAGCAGTAGTAGTAGTTATAATTGTACCCCATTCCTCCATTCCCTACTAACCAAAGGTAAGTACAAGCATAGCACGAAGCCACTTTAAAGCGACCCTTATAGTTTTCAGGACCGTTATAGAACTCCTATACAGCCCCTTTTGGGGGCAGACAAGTGGTGCATGATGCCTACACCTTCTGGCCGACACCCGAAGAAGATGCACCTAAACGCTCAAGCTTTGCAAGCCAGGTTTAAGAGACCCTAATCTCTAAGCCCTACATGGCCAAATAGCCCTGCGTTCTCTATCCAGAGCCTCAAACCTCAATTCTAAACCCCTCCACCCTCACTCAGCCTCTGGACACCAGACCCTGAACCCTAAACCCTAAAACCCCTCAGAAGAAAAACAACCCAAAATCCCTAAACCCCCAAACCCCTAAAACCCCCTAAACCCCTAAACCCTAGTCAGTCTACTTCTACAGGCCCCTGTATCATAGAACCTTAAACCCTGAACCCCGAAACCCCCAAACCCCTGGATGGAAAAAAAACCCAAAACCCAAAACCCCTAAACCCCCAAACCCCTAAACCCTAAACCCCCAGACCCCCTAAACCCCTAAACCCTCTAATTCTACAGGCCCCTGTATCATAGAACCTTAAACCCTGAACCCCTAAACCTCAAACCCCCAAACCGCTGGATGGAAAACGCACCCAAAACCCCTAAACCCCCAAACCCCTAAACCCTAAACCCCCGAAACCCCTAAACCCCTCAGATACGCGGAGGACGTTCTCACGTGTCCCTGTATCAGAGTATCGGCTTTTGGGTCTTTTGCTTCTTCCTGCGTGCCTTGGCCGCAGAGGGGTTGAGGCTTCATTTCGGGTTTGGGTTCCAGGCGTTTGGGGCTTAGGCTTTAGGGCTTTGGGGTTTATATAAGGTTTGGGGTTTAGGATTTAGGGTTGAGGGTTTAAGGTTTGGGGTTTGAGGCTGAAGGTTGAGGGTTTAAGGCTTGGGGTTTAGGGTTTTTTTGGCCGTAGGTTAGGGGAGTGCGTGTTTGGCTAGACTGGGCTGCTGGACAACGAGGCCTCTTGCAAAAGGATGTAAGGTTTAGGGTTCAGGGGTTTAGGGGTTTAGGGTCTAGGCCAAGGTGTTTCAAGGTCTGCCAGGACTTCTCCGTACACTTTCTAGAGGCGCTGTGATGCCTAAACTCTAAAGCTTCTAGAGGCCTTATGATCCAACTTTGGGTGTGCCTTAACCCACTAGAACCTAATCTTTTTTAGGGCCCCTGCGAATTCCGTATTGAGGTTCATAATAAGAGCCTAGAAAATAGTAGGTTTTGGTAGGTGAAGGTGGAAGCTCGGAGAGATTATGGATCCAGGTAAGACTTTGAAGCTTTGGGGTTTCAGGCTGAGCGAGATCTCAGGTTGCTCCCGTTGCAGGCATTCGCATAGCACGGACAACCCAGATTATTTTGGGGGTTCCTGATTATACATATAGTATAGTGGGCCCCCCAAAACCCTCTCCTAATTATTAAGTCCCCTATATTGACTTGAAGCCCCGGTACTTTCCGCCCGGTCACGAAGTCTTGCATGGAGAGGCCCGAGCTGTGAGAGACTCAACCTGAATCTTCCTCAACCTCAAAAGCCCGAAAAGTACTGATCCGACGTTCTAAGCCCTGGCGAGGTAAGGGAGTTTCCGAAAATTAGGGGTACCTTATTTAGGGTATTTTGGGTGTCTTATAATAAGGGTCCTACCATTTCGGGTACTATATTTGGGTCCCCTATTTTCGGAAACCCCCATAATGTAGGGGCCTTAATGATTAGACTTTGTTTCTTACAAGTTGGCTAAGCGCCCCTGGAAGCGCATTCGCTTTCCCAAAGCACAGCCATGCTGCAGTTCTCAACAGCTTGTACCCGGCCGTGCTCATCGTGTTTCGCGACTGGGCCTGGCAAGGTTTTGGGGTTTGATTCGCGGTTCTGTGCTTTGCAGGAAGCCGTCGCTACACCGAGGTCAGATCCCGTGCGTGGAATTAGCTGTGATCACTAGCATCCCAGGATTTCCCTCTATAGGTAGGCGTTTCACTCACAGTACAAGGTGAGAAGTTGCCGCCGAAAGCAGTCGCTGGACTTGGTAAGCATGCCTGCTTGGTAGGTTTCCTGGCGCCGTCCCAGTCGTGAGTCACGCCCCGCAGGCCCGTGTAGCGAAAGCAGGACCACACGGAAACTACGGAGCCTTGCCCAACGAGCTGCTTGAACCCTGAACCCTAAACCCTATCAACCTGAAAGTCAGCTGGTAGACCCGACCGTCAAAGCACACAGCACCAGAGACCTCGTCAGGCTTGTCCGAGTTGCGAGAGCATAAACCCTATAAACCCTCAGAACCCTATAAGGCGACTACTACTGGGCTCGCTTCTCGGGAGCAGCGCTGGATGCAGCGATCCACTTGGCGTACATCCTCACCTACCTGTGCATGAGCGCCCAGGCTTTCAGATCGTTGCTGTTGGAATCTTAGCTCCGCGGAGCCCTGCGCTGTAGTTACTAAGGCACTAAGGCCCCAGAACAGTTCCTTTTTGGGAGTACCCTATAGGGATCTAAATGTGAACCACAAAAACGAACTACTATGGGGCCGTAGGGTAGTTGCTAAGGCCCCTATATTATACTACCCTTGTAGATCCCTTATAGTAACGCTGGCTTATAGACCCTCCTCCCGAGCTCTATTCCTACTGGCTGAACCCGTCACCGATGACACTCCTAGAAGCTATGCCACAGCAACTTGTCCACCCACGTGCCCAAAGTCAGCTGGTTCCACATTCCTGGGCTTGTTGTTCAGCGCCGAGGGTTCTAGCTGGGTGCCGTAGTAAAGTCCACGGACATGTTGGAGTTCCAAACCGTGCCCTCAATGGCCATCGCCCTCACCCCATGAAACAGATTGAAGACCTGAACCTCAGAATACCAAGCCAGAATCTCTAACCCTTGAAGCTCAAACCCTTCCACATCCTAACCCCTTAGTAAAGGAGTAGCAAGTCCCAGGGTTTCAGACAAAGGTGGGCTTAAAGTAGGATCCTCCTCAGGGGTAAAGCGCAGGTAAGAGACCTGGCCCTACTTTCAATACTCTTGAAAGTTCACCAATAGGCTGCATGGCAGTTTTTTGGGATTACCTCATACAGGGAACTCCAGAAAGTTGGAATATGGTTTCATGGTAGGATACCCTATGACTATGATTTACCATAGAAGGCTTAGGATAATCATATTCCAACTTTCTGGCTTTTACCTTAGGTTCTAAATCTGAACCACGAGAAGGAACTACTATGGAGCCTCTAGGTAAGGACGCAAGCCAATCTCACTGCGAAACCAGAAGGATCAGGGGACGTCGCAGGTATGGCTGGACGTGCTTCAGGGCATAGGAATCATACGTGAAGCCGTCCTAGTTGTATTACTACGTCCACTGTTAGATCAAGTATGCATTGGAGTTTCCCGAAGATTAGGGGTAGCTTGTTTTGGGGTGCTACTATTCAGGGTGCCATACTGTTGTCCCCTATTTTCGGAATCTCCCGTATGAGTCCCAAGGCATCATCTCCCTGCGCTACATGCACTTTGAGGCTGCAGGGCTCCTTTCAGTCCCAGAATCATCCGTTTATGTCCTACCTTCACCCACCAGAACCTTGCTTTTTGTAGTGCCCCCTACAAATTCCAGATCAAGGTTCATAATAAGAGCCTACAAACTAGTAGGTCTTGGTAGATGAAGGTAGTTTCAGCCCCGGAATGATGCGTTTGTGTCCTACGGTTGATGGTATATATCCTGCATGGCCCATTGTAACGACTAAACCATAAATCCCATAGTCTGGGGCCATTAAGGTAATGCAGGCTTCATGTCACCAACCGTAGTTATGCGCTTACGGGCTTCAGTGGTTTGGACTTCTTGCTCCTCAACCCGAAGCCGCCGAACCTCTATAAACCCCAAACCCTACACCCTAAACCTAAATGGAAGTTTCCGAAATTAGGGGTACCTTATTTTGGAGTCGGTATAGTAAGGATCCTATTATTTAGGGTACTATATTAGGGTCCCCTATTTCCGGAAGCTCCCAAATCGAAAAACTAAAACTATGGGCCGGCTCTAGACCTGCGTTCCTGCAGAGAAAGGGCGGCTGCACTTAAGAACACATCCGAGACCGCAGGAAGCTGAGAGTTTAAAGCAGGTGCTTAGGGATGACGGTTTAGGTTAAAGGGTTTAGGGCTTGGGGTTGAGGGTCTAGGGTTTAGGGTCCATACAATGAGAAGCCCTATAGCAAAAGCTCTACGAAACCCATCTTCGATCTCTGCGGCTTGGAATCTTGGCTTCTCCTCACCACGTCTCCTATTCTTGAGGGTCTATATTCGAAAGCGCCCCCTCCAATACTCCCTGAATCCGAAATCCTAAACTCTAAACCGTAGCCATTTTGGCTCAAGCTGCCATTTCCCAACCAGAAGCATGGACGTGGAAACAAAGGCACCGCGTGCAAGATGGACAACCTGCAGACACACATACTGCACAAACAAATACGGATCATGCTTTGCCCAGTTTATGGACACCCGATATATGGGACGCCCGTCCCAACACCAGGATATTATCCCTTGCGAGAGAGCGGCCGGTATCCTATTCTAACCAGTAGCGCTCCGAATCTTATTCCTCCCGCAGCGATGCCTCGAGCGCTTACAATGCCGAGCATCGCAGAGGAGTGCGGCCAAGGCCCCAGAGACACTGCCGAGCGAGTGGAGCAGCAGGTCAAGCACCTGAACATGTTGCTTGACCTGCGCAGCGGCCTGGAGCAAATGGCCCAATGTTTGGAAGAGGCCACGCAGGTTCCTGCTCCTCGACTACGCGTACGGCTCCTAAGGAACCGGCCTGGTCGAGAGCGTCGCCATGCCCATCTTCCGTGTGCCGAGGAAGGTCGTCACCGTCCGCTACATCGGGACGGTGACTCGCACGGTGAGGCGAAACTAGAACGTGCGGCCAATCGTTCCTTCCGCCGGGTGCCTTCCGGGAAGGTGACGGTGCGCTACATTGGCACCGTCACCCGCACAGTGGTGCAAAACTTGCCCACTGTTGCCTGAATTCGTGTGCCGGACGGCGGCTGTCCTTGGAATGCAAACAGCTCTGATGAATAGCGACTAACAGTGCAGTCTTGTTTAGTGACAGAAGAAGCCAGAACCGAGCTGTTTTCATCAAAGGGAGGTGGTGGCTTTGCACGTGAGGCCACGTTTTTGCATACGACGAGGAATTCTGCTAAACTGCATGCAATGGAGGATGAAGAGAGAGGAAGTTTTTGCGTGTGTATTGCCTGTCTTGCTGCCACGAATGCAGTCATGGATGCGGAAGTCTGCAAGGGAAGAAGATGCGAGATAGCCGCAGTACATGGGAAGCGGAGTGAATGCAAGGCTGTTAGGATGTGCAATCAAGAGATGGTCATGTGATGTTTTGTTAGTGTCTCTCACCTACCCTGGGAATCGCTAGAAAGACTCCGTAGCACAATGTTGCTTGGAGTGGCCAATGTGCTGGACAGATGTGGACTCGGATCCTCGCCTGCTTGTCTAGTTGGGAGTGGGGAGTGCTGAAACTTTAGACCTTGTCATCCTGACTACTTCCTTTAGTTGCTTTTCATTGTGCCAAATTCCGAACCATATGCCTCGCCTGGATTGTCCGAGTGTGAGCACCGAAACTCTAAACCTTAAACCCTAAACCCTAAACCCCAAACCCTAAACCCTAAACCCCTAAGCCCTAAACCCGCCCCCCCCCCGCCCCCCCCCCACAAAAACCCTAATGAAGGACACCATCACCGGCAACTTCGGCACGGCCCACCACCTGACGTACTCCAACGAGTTGCGAGCCGAGTTTCCACAGGGGCAGATGGGGCTGCTCACTATTTGGTTTAGGGCTCCTTTTAATAAGGGTACTATAGGGTTTTATTATAAGGTTCCTGAAAGGGATCTATAGGGGTTCTTTTATGGGATCATGGGACTTAGGAAGTCAGGTTAGTGTAGTTTCCTTCTTCAAAAACCACAGTTACTAAGTCTTATGATCCTTTGAGTATAGGGGTCGGAATAAGTAGAACTCGTATCCCCTTACACGGCTCCTTTATTTACCATCGGGGTCGGAATATTCAGTCATCATATCCCCTTAAAAGATGCCTTTAGGTTTTGGTGGTACAAGTAGGGTTCGCTTGTCCGTGGCTTTACCGTTTTGCATGTAGTTTCAAGGGTCTTCACGGGTTTTGCATAAAGGACCAGAGGACTTCGTAAGTAGGTTGAGAATAGGGGCCACGACCTTTCAAGCCCTAAACGTCCCCAGAGACTCCAATATTTCTTAATTAGGGAATATACATTGGAGTCTCTGGGTCTAAACCCCTCGACCGAAACCCCTGAACGCCAACCACCCATCCTCTAGACTCGGGAACTCGCCGAAACATACAGAGTTTAGGGTTTAGTGGTTAGGGTTTAGGGTTTACGGTCTAGGGTTTAGGCTGAGGAGCTGAGTAGGTATCCTTTTTTAGGGTTTAGGATACGGTAAGTCGTTCTTTTAAGGCATCTAGAAGGGTGCTACTTGTATAAGGGTTTAGGGGTATCCCGTAACCTTTTGGAGCTTGTAGAATCCTACCATCGGTTATTTCGAACGGTTAACCTTATGTGGGCGAGTGTACCCAGCCCCTCAGTCGGGGATCATCCGCTAAAGTTGGAGCGATACAGAGAAGACTGGGCTCTTCTTAAGGGTTTAATTAGGTTGCCATAACAAGGCAACCATATCATTTACTATAGATCCACAGTATGGGAACTTTAGGTTGCATTTACTTTAGATCCCTAATATGGGAACTTTAGATTACATTTACTTTAGATCCCTCATATGGGAACTTTAGGTTAAATTCCTTAACAAGAACCCAGAAGATAGCGAGGTTGACACGCCTCAAACCCCGAGCGCAAAAGCGACAGAAATGTAGGGCCTTCATAATTAGAACAGGGTTCCTTTGAATTTAATTAAATTTACAGGGGGGTCTATATGAGGGCTGATTATATAGGATTTGCTATAGGGCCTTCATAATTAGAGTAGGGTTCCTTTGAAAGGGGTCCAAAAGGATTACTATTGGGGGTATGCTGGCGGTTTATCATAGGGGTAAACATAATGAGGAACACCCCAAAATAGTATTGGTAATTATCTAGGCCCCTATATTGCAGAATGAGAATCAGAAAGCCCATGTAACGTCCGTGCTTAGTTCTTATGAAGCACGGAGCAACTCTTTTCAACACCTGATAGATGCTTGGTGGCAGTTTCATATAACAAACTAGAATGGTTGGGTGATTGTATATTCAAATATTACACCACAAAAAGCCCGCCGCCGCCTTCAAGACGCTTTGTTCTTGTCAAGGAATGTAAATAGAATGTAATGTAAGTGACAATAATAAAGAAACCTTACTATTTGCCATAGACCCCTAGTATGGTAATTGAGTTCCCTAACAAGAACGCAGGAAATAGATGTTGTTTGAATCCGAGGCTGAATCCGGTATTCCTGTTCCCCACGAATTTTCTGGGCAGCTTGGACGGAGAAGCGGGAGATGGCGTAGGAGCTTAGAAATTTTGGGTACATGGTTCCTTTAAGGAATCTGGACGGGTACTACAAGGGTTTAGGGGTATCCCGGGAGAAAGCCACCTACCTTTGGGGCCTGAATAGTTAGAATAGGGTTTGGGGGTCCACTATGTTATACTACACTTATAATGAGGAACCCCCCCAAAAAAGGTATAGGCAAGTATTTAGGCCACTATAGTAATCTTCGGCCCTCAAGGGAGAGAGAGAGAGAGAGAGAGAGAGTGCAGATGCCTCTGAGATGAAGCAGAGAGTAAGCGAGAGAGAGTAAGCAGGTGGGGGGAGCGAGTGAGCAGTAAACGGTAAACCCTCTGCATTGTCTGGCGGAGTCCGAGTTGCGAGAGCGTAAACCCTCTGCATTGCGCGAGAGTGCGAGCTGCAACACAAACCCAAGCCTTCAGCCCTAAATCCGAAACCCTAAACCCTAAACCACTGTTGGCCTGAGAAACCCACGGGTCCATTCACGGGATTCTAGCCCTGGCACCAAACAGGTAAAGGTTTAGGGTTTAGTTTAGGGTTCAGCCCCAGCCACAAGGCGGTGAGGGTTTGGGGTTTAGGGTTTCGCCTGGCACCACAAAGGTATATAAGGGTTTAGGGTTTGGAGGCGCTGCCCTAGAGCTTCGCTGCCGGCATACACTCCAAGTCCGTGCTTAAAAAGGGGATGAGGGGCTAAGGGATGATCTCTAGATGATTCGGGTTGAGGCTTTGGGCCTCTCGCTAGTTGACGGACACCTGAGTTTCATAAGCCAAAACTCTGCGCCCAAAAGCTTCCCGGTACGTGCTTAGAGGCTCAAGTTGTACAAGTACGCCGTACTTACCAGCGGAGCTCCAACGTTTGTCGCAAGGATCTGTACTGCCTCTTCGGACCTAACCCGAACATCTTTTCAAGTTTGAGTACACCTGAGCTCAGGAGAACAGGTATAGGGCTTATGTAGATTTCAGCAGGTTCCGGCACAAGATCTGCACCCAGGCTACCTCTCCGTGTACATCTCCCTGGTGCACATTTGCTGCGTGTGCCGCGCGCTGGAGGATGCCGCTGCCAAATTCATCATGTGGCTGGGCCACACCAATCTCTCTACATTCTTAGGGGTACTTAGAAACAATTTTTGGTTTTTGGTTATTATAATCCCTAAGAAACAGCTAAAATTCTAATTTTTGATAGGGTTCTAAGTTCAGTATAGCGATACACACTTCAGCAGACTGCGTCTTGAGATCCCCAAATCAGCAGGTAGGGTGCGATGGGTATGGACGGCTAGGATTCGCATCATTTGGCTGCATTATGCTTGTTCAAGAAGACTGGTCCTGGTACTGTGTACTGCCTTTCCGGACCGGACTATGTATGCACAGCCTGCAGCCTGAACTTGCACAAACGCTGGGACTCTAGCTTCTTGTTCCTCAGTCCCCGCGACTCCGAGCCTGAACCTAGAACCTCGAAGGACGCAATAGTGAAATTCAGGGTGCCTGAAGAGGAGGTTAAACCCGGAGCACCACCGCAATCCTTAGAGTTTGCGAAGCTTGAACAAAACCCTGCGGGCCCCAAAGCAAGAGAAACTAAACCCTAAACTCTAAACCCTAAGAAGCGCTAAATACACCTTGATGTGGAGCAAGCCCTAACTCCGGCACGAGCCCTTTTCATCGCATTGAAACAGCCACACCCGTAAGCAAACCGGGTTCGGAGAAGATCATGTTGATTTCGTTGGATGTGCACCTGCTGAGTGGAAAGTGGAAAGTCGGCAAGCCTGAGGGTGGAGACGGATGCGTCCGTGGAATCACTTAAGAGATTGGCCCAGAGTGCTCTAGAAGCTGGAAAAGGCAGGCTGTTGAGGTCGTCTGGGGAGGTGCTCGATGGAGCATCAAGTATCCAAGAAGCAGGGCTGCGCGACGGAGATGTGCTAACCCTGCATATGAAGCAGGTCGCCGTTTCAGGCGCAAAACGACACAGTGCCAGCCAAGCACTCGCCGCAATCTTGGGCGATGGATCTGTGGTCACCTGGGGATTGGCTGGCCTTGGTGACGACAGCACTGCCGTACAGGAGCAGCTGACGAATGCGCAACACATCCAAGCTTCCCGGAGTGCATTTGCTGCAATCCTGGGCGACGGATCTGTGGTCACTGGACTGATGGCGCTGGTGTTAGCAACAACATTGCCGTACCGGAGCAGCTGAAGAATGTGCAACAGATCCAAGCTTCTTTTGGTGCATTTGCTGCCATCCTGGGCAATGGATCTGTGGTCATGTGGGGTGATTCTGGCCTTGGTGGCGACAGTAGTGCCATACAGGCGCAGCTGAAGGATGTGCAGCAGATCCAGGCTTCCCGGAGTGCGTTCGCTGCAATCCTTGGCGACGGATCTATGGTCACATGGGGTGCCTGTGGTGGCGACAGCAGTGCCGCAGGAGCAACAAATCCAAGCTTCTGGTGGTGCAAACTGGGTTCTTGTTAAGGAACTTAGTTTAAGTTACCATAATAAGGAAACCCTATTATTTACGATAGATCCCTATTATGGTAACTTAAATTATAAGTTCCTTAACAAGAACCCAGTATGGGCAACGGCAAGGACAAGGGCAAGGCCACGGACCAGGGCAAGGGCTTTGGCAAGGAGAAGGGCAAGGGCAAGCGGTACGAGAGCAGCTAAAGAACGCGGGTGGTAGATCGAAGCTTCCACTCTCAAACTACTACATTGGGTGACGGATGGTGGCCACCTGAGCAGCAGAAAACAGCAGAGTCTAGTCGTGACTCCTAGGCTCGGGGTTTTTGTTTCCCGTGCATGTTTCCGAAGCCATCATCTCAATTTTCATACTCAAGACGGTTCTGGTTTGTCTGTGCGAATGAGAGCAGGCGTGCTGGCGTGCGCGAGCTTTGTAGATGTCGTGAAGGCTTCAGAGCCGCCTCAAGCTCAACCTGAAGCTTCCGGGCAACATGGAAACCCTGAGCAGAACCTGCCTGTAGCCGAAAACACCCACCTTCCTAGGGTTCCTGATTGATTATGGTTTCTATATATAGTTCCTCAAAAAGGTAGGTTTTTGGGGGTCCAGGCCCCGGTGGTCCCTACCGTACTAGTTGCCTCAAAAGCTTGCCGGGTCGGGACACTACCTCAACCTACCAAGCCCTACTTTTTTGTAGGTTATATTTATAGGGACCCTCCTTTTTTGTAGGTTTTGGTAGGTGAAGGTAGAAACCCCCTTACTTATAAAATTCAGCGGACTTAATTTTAATCCTGCGCCGTAGGATTGAAATTAGGGTTTCTACACGATTTCTAACTCAAGCTGAGGTGCGTGTAACCCTGCCCGCAACTACTCCCAGCGCCAAGGTGATCTTAAGTCCCAACCCAGAGAACCTAATACCCCTTAATTAAGGAATATACCTCAAATGATAGAGGCCTTAATATTCTAATTTAAGGTATATTCCTTAATTAAGGGGTATTGGAATCTCCTAAGCCCTAATCCCTTAGATCCCTTGCAAGATCCCTTTCAGGAACCCTCATAGGATCCTTTTAAAGGACCCTAAACCCTAAATCCTAAACCCAAAACCCTAAACCCCTAAACCCTAAACCCCTAAACCCTAAACCCGTAAACCCTAAACCCCGAAAGCCTAAACCCTAAACCGGGATCTCTGGGAAGTGCTTAGAGCCGAGGTCGCCAGAGAACTTCTCGGAGACGTTGCCGGAACCGCCTCACCGACGCACTCGCTCGAGCGCCTCCTTTTAATATAGGTGTTTTAGGGTTTAGGGTTTTGGGTTTAGGGTTTAGGGGTTTGGGGGTTTAGGGTTTAGGGCTTAGGGTTTAGGGTTTGGGGGTTTAGGGTTTTCCGTCCATGCATTCAGGCGATTGCACAAGTCCTGATGCAAAAAAAAGGTTTCTAGCTCATGGTTGCGGGATATTGCAGGGTGAATCAGGCTGTAAGTTTTTTCGAACCCTAAACCCTAAACCCTAAACCCTAGAGGTTTTAGGACGCAGGTTTAGAGCTGCGGGTTTCGGGGTTGAGTGGATTCAGAATTCTGGAGCATGATCTGGTCGTGCACCCCTGTAATACAGGGGCCACTATTTTGAGTCATTTTGAGGGCTCCCTATCATAATTATGGTATAATCTACCTTAAAACCCTAGTCTAATTATTTAGACTCCTATATTAACTTCAGAAAGTTGGGGTGCCACCCGGATTCCATAGGTCAGAGCTTGTCGACCACGGCCCTTACCATGCGCCGCTTGGCAGGGATGGTGAAGGGTTTCAGGGGATGACTCTTTAGTTAGTATGGACCATTTCCATTGTCAACCATGCACACCCCCCTAGCACCCAAACCATAACAACCTATACCTCAGCCCTAAACCCACCCAAGACCCATAGGTAGAACCCTAGGAATAACTCACCTGAAGACCCAAAACCATAACAACCTATACCTTAACCCCAACTCCACCGAATGACCCATAGGAAACCCCACCTGAAGAACTCATACCATGGAGCTACCCATAACCCCATAGAAAAACCCCAACCTCAACTCCATTCACAAATACCCCCCATAGAAAACCCATATTCCCCAACCCGAAATCCCTAACCCTTGAAAATGGAAATGGTCTATTCTCACAATTTACCGATAGTAGGAAAAGGGTTTTGCAACAAGGTGGCGACGGCAATGAAGCCGAAGAGTAATAGCTATGAGTCACACTAGTGGTGACTATTTTTATAATTAGTAGTGCTGCTACTGTTGATGATATAAATCCTGCATTACCTTATGTAAGGACCCTAAACTATGGGAATTATGGTATATTCCTTATTATGGGTGATGCAGGGTTTATATCATCAACCGTACTATTTTTTTGCTGTAATTTACGGCTTCAGCATGTTTCTCGGTGCCGGTCATGTCTTTTGTTCAGTCGCCGAGGGTCTTTGAATTGCCTTGCCTTCTCTCATAGCAAGCAGCCACCATAGTATCAACAGTAGTGATACTAAAGAAACTGTAGTAATAGTATTACTAGAAATTGCTACTATTATTAGTGCTATGAGTATTATTATTACCATGATTATTGCTTCTAGTATTACAATGATATTTGTAGTAATAATCATCATAACCCTAAGCCCTAAACCCTTAAACCCTAAAAGAGAGGTATGAGAAGACTAATCAGAAGAAGAAATTCTAGGAAGAAGAAAACTTAGAATGATAATAACCCTGAACAAGAAGAAAACTAACAATAATATCAATAGTAGTAGATAGTAATAACAATAAATGTATCAATCATAATAGCACTAAGAGTAGCATGAACTACTTGTTAACATGGTCGTCTTTCCGCATCATGTGCGCCCCATTTCTTCCGGCAGGCATCTCTCAATCGTTAAGAAAGCTGTCCTGGTATTTACCTCATTCTCCTGGACATCCATGACGGTAAGGCGGTTTGTTCTGCCAGCGTGCGCCGGCTACACGCACGTTCCCGTGCCCTGCCAGTCGCGTTTCGCTGTGCCTCAGCTTCAACGTGTTGGATGCTTGTCCAGAAGCGTGCGCAGATGGACTCAGACTGCCACATCCCCACCACACCACGGGAAGTTTCACGCTGCCTGCAACCGTGTCACGAGGACGGGCGGTTGGATAGCCTGCAGTGCATATACCGGACATGGGCAGCGTGTTGCGTCAGCAGATTTGGGACCAGTTGTGGCAGTCGCAGCTGGCGGTTTTCACACTTGTGCAGTGCGCGCAGATGGTCGGCTCATCTGTTTTGGATGGAATGTAGACGGGCAGTGTGATGTGCCAGCAGATTTGGGGCCAGTTTTGGCAGTCGCAGCTGGCGGTGGTCACACTTGTGCAGTGCGCGCAGATGGTCGGCGCATCTGTTTTGGATGGAATGTAGACGGGCAGTGTGACCCCAGTGTGACGTGCCAGCAGATCTGGGACCAGTTTTGGCAGTCGCAGCTGGCCATCGTCACACGTGTGCAGTGAGGGCAGATGGTCAGCTCATCTGTTTTGGATTGAATGTACATGGGCAGTGTGATGTGCCAGCAGATTTGGGACCGGTTTTGGCAGTAGCAGCTGGCGGTGGTCACACTTGTGCAGTGCGCGCAGATGGTCGGCTGATTTGTTTTGGATTGAATGTAGATGGGCAGTGTGATGTGCCAGCAGATTTGGGGCCAGTTTTGGCAGTCGCAGCTGGCGGTGGTCACACTTGTGCAGTGCGCGCAGATGGTCGGCGCATCTGTTTTGGATGGAATGTAGACGGGCAGTGTGACGTGCCAGCAGATTTGGGGCCAGTTTTGGCAGCAGCTGGCGACTGTCACACGTGTGCAGTGAAGGCAGATGGTCGGCTCATCTGTTTTGGATGGAATGTAGACGGGCAGTGTGACGTGCCAGCAGATCTGGGACCAGTTTTGGCAGTCGCAGCTGGCGGTCGTCACACTTGTGCAGTGCGTGCAGATGGTCGGCTCATCTGTTTTGGATGTAATGTAGACGGGCAGTGTGATGTGAACAACCGCTGATCATGCAGAAAAAGCGATGCTGAGTGCCAAGGTCGCCTGAGCCTTTCTAACTACTCACCTGCATGGCCAGCCCCTTTGACCCAAGAACCAGAAGATTGAACGGCAATCTTGAAATCATATGAGTACCAGCGTCGGAAATGCGGTCCAACCACCCTCAAGCCCGCAGCAACTCAAACCGCATTCCTTTTATTACCTTCAACTCTATAATAGCTTTGACCTAAGTTGTTTTCAACATTTTCTATTGTAGAAACATTCTGTGACCAGGTGCTCACCCTCTCTTTTTCATTTGGTTTTCTCTTCCTAAATATCTTAACTTCATCTCCTACATCTAGCTCGGGATATACACGGTTCTTTTTGCCCTTCATCGTTAAGTTTAGTTTCACTTTGAATTGATTACTGGGTTTTCCAGCTTCCTTTGGTGTAAATCCCGTTGCCGAGTGCTTCATTTGATTACTATAAGTTAGTAATATTTCTAATATGTAAGCTGGCCATTATATGTGTTCCTTCCCTTTTTTCATCGGCTTCAACTCTCTTATCCAACATATCTTTAAAAGTGCGGTCGGCTCTTTCTATGTTTTCGTTTTCATCCTTCCAACACTTTTGTATGGCTTCCTTGTTCATTGCTCCCTCGTCGTCTGTATAAATTATTTCGGGTTTCTTTCCCATCTTGTTTAAACACTCAATCATCCCACTTGCCAAATCCTCTTCTTTTTTCCTGCTATCAGCACTACGTGCATGAACTTATCAACTACATCAATCATTAGCCTACCTACCCTAGACTTTTTGTTCATCCATATCGTTTCTAAAAACAAATCCATTTGATATTCATATGCGGAATGAGGGGCGATAAATCTGTTTTGACCTACCGGCCTTCTTTTTTACTCAATGTTTTCTCTAGAAAACTCGTTAATATCGCCCATTGTTATAGTTTTGTCCTTCTCCCGTGCTTCCGCTAGTGTTCTGGATTTGCTGCCGAAGCCGGCCTTATCAAAATATACATCATTAATTCTTTTCTGTTTCTCGCTCATACAAATAAGTAACAACAAATAATGGTTTAATATAACTAGTTGAGTCATCATTTTAAACGGCATTTGGCATAATTACCTTGCGTTCATTCATATCCTATTTGGAGCTCCGCGTTTCTTTCCGCTAGGTTTCTTATCAGTAATGATTTCGGTAATTTGCGTAGGGGTCAAATCTTCTTCACTTAAATTGTGGCCTGCTATGTATTCCTTGATTCTCTTCTTCTGGTTGTGCCTTAAGCTTGCTTTGCGCTTCTTCAGCATAAATTGCTCGTCTTCTTTCCTCTTGTTATAATTAATAAAGCCGTTGGTACAAAGCCAGTTGTTGCTTAGTCTCGTCCATTGTCATATCCTCGGGACTTTTGAAATGTGTCATATTACTATACTATATATTTATACTATTTTTTTAAATAAGTTTCTAAATATATTACGAAAATCTTTAGAAGAAGTATTTTAAACGAAATTTAATTTATATTGTAATGATAATGTATATGAGCAAAAATATTAAGAGAAATACAAAAGCGTTACAGACTACCTTCGATAACTACAAAATCGCCTCACACAAGGCACCAGAGAAAACATACAAAATCTAATTAATTTTAATGAAGACCGTAAAATAGCGCAATTCACCACCGCGGACAATTTAATCAGACAGTTTATAACCGCAAAAACCGACAAGCAAAAGACAAAAGCAAACAAAGCATACGACAAAATCCACGACAAACACCACGATAAGGAGCCACTCGGGCAACGAATGCAGGAAGCAAAGAAGCAAAACAAAGAACGACATAGCACCAACATTTACACAGTATATGTGTTGTTTTACAGACTGAAGGACGAAACAAATTGTAAGGAATTCAAGACGGCATTTAAAGACAGTAAAGGCAGACCATATGATATTTACTGGAAAGAACCTAAAACCTTAAACATAAAATCTACGAATTACATAGAAGACATAGTTAGCAAAAGGTATTTCGCACCGAGAAGGACACTATGAGACTGTTTATTAGGTTGTTTCAGGCCTTACAAACCGACCCAGAAGCGAGGAACGACTTAGAACAACACAAGGGCTACATTGATTGTATTAAATTACTCAGTGTAGAACGCGTTGATGGCGATGTCAATTTTGACCCTAAAAACGAAAAACTAATGCAAGTATGTTTAACATCTACATTCAAACACCTTTATACCCCGAGATTGAAACCTTTAAGGAAGCGATACAAGTAAAACATTCCAAAGAAACCGAGTGTTGGTTTAACACCATCACCGATTGGTATAAGGAAACACTAATGGGCGAGAAGAGAAGCGAAAAGAACAGATTAACAAACTAAAGTATGTTGAAACTGATGAATGAACCCGAAGAGGATTTTAACACGAACGGGGTATCAATACAAGATGTGGTGCCGGTGTTTGAACACTACGGCATTCAAGTTAGAGTATTTAACTCCTTCATAAAGTCCATTTTCAAACACTCACCGGCCAAATACGACCACCATATACCAACATTATACGCCCTAGTTAAGAATAAGCATATCTACACAGCAAACGACAACCTACAGATGTTACGGCAGATGGTGACAATCCGCGAAAATCAAGATGTATCGGTTAAGGCTTCCCCAGATTACCACATAAACGAAAATGACGAACCCACTGAATGCAAAATGTTACAATCCTTAAACGGCCTTAAGAAACTCAGAGAGGAAGACACCTACACATTAGATAATGACGGTATTGATTTAACCCAGTTGCTATACGAAAGCAAGATGGCAGGGTATGAACCGCAACTGCGCTGTAGCGGTTGTATAATATCCTATATATATATATATATATATATATATTTTGAACTCTACATTAAGAAGAAGAGCATACGATACAGAATTAAAGCACAAAATCCAGTGGCGAGTTCTGTGGATGGAACTACAACAGTAAGAACGGAACAAATCTTTGACAACATGCCTAAAGCGATGTATGAATTCAACAAGGCATTGTTTAATGCCTTACATAAATCCTATTGTAACGAATCCGATATACAATTCTTAAGGAATGCCGAACAATCCCGCCAGTGGGACAACTAAATACATTTTCATAAGGTGTTCAACCAAAGGACGGAGAAATACGACAAATACGCATTTTTGACCGAAACAGCAACCGAATTAGATGTAAGAAAAGCTTTCACCCACGCCTTCAACCAAATTACCGAAATCCTCGTCTTTGATCAGTTTGATATATGGAAGCAGTTTAGCTACAAAGCCCGCGATTACAGTAATTTTCATGAGCTGACTTTGTTTATAGTAAACCAAAAGAACAAGCGTTGTTTTTTAACAATGCGCATTGTTTAGTTTAGTGTTTGGCAAGTTTCTAAAGCACTACGCCGATAAACGCGAAATCCTTTACTACAAAAAACCTTCTAGAGTGTATAAGGTGAATTATACGAAACTTATTAAACGACTATGGGCAACCGAACTATCAGACCACTTCCCAGAAGATGCTAAAATCAAGAAGCTTATAGTTCATGCAAATGTTGGATTGTTAGAGAAGGGAACGAACAAATCTTCTGAAACCTTTGCCTTTGACAGTCTTCGGGAAGCGTTGTATTATCAACAAGAAGCAGGAGGAAAGATTAATAAAATCACCAGATACGACCTTGAAGCCGACAAAGAGTTGGGCAGAAAATATTACTGCTTAACGGTGACTGATAGAGTGGCATTAAGAAGCGGATACACTTACATAAAGAACTACTGCTTCAAACCCATAGTCATTAAATGCAAGAGGACTACAAACTTGATTCATAATGGTGTTGATGTGTGGAGTGTTAAGACCGATGCCTTTGTGATCAGACCCGAGCACTTAAGCAAGGCGAAGACAGCAATAACATTCAACAGTAACATCGGGGGATCGCGACACGAAAAGGTTAAACCAATAATCCCACCGACAGAGCAACCCAAAATGAACGAAAACACATTAGCGACTATACCAGAATATACCAACGAAACACTAGAAATTAAGGACGAGTGGGACACCGAAAGCATAGCAAAACAAAGAATGCAACATAGCCCACTAATTATAAGAAGTAAATACGCAGGGGGTGGCAAATCACATATAGCAAAGCATTTTAGCAAGTTAGGTTATAAGAAATGTTTGTAGTCCAACAAAACAGCCTATCCCAAAATATAGACGACGAAGCAATCACTACAAATAAATTCTTTGCTATTCCAGTTGGCGACGGGGAGAAACTACCAGAGTTTGACCATAGTAGATTTAACTGCATAGTGTTTGACGAAATTTATATGAACAGTTTATATCTCTTAAATAGAATACGAGAGTTTGTAAAACATAGCCCCGGTAAGATTATCATAGGAGCGGGGGATGTTCAGCAACTGCCACCGATTGAAGACCTAACCAATACCAGAAAGCCCGACGAATACGCCGACGACTGTATCAACCAAATGTTTAAATGTAATATGATGCTTAAGACTTAAGATTTGTAAGAGGCTAGGGGCGAAGGACGACCCCGCGGATGAGAACCGCAACACCTTAGCGGATGTATGACGACATGTGGATAAACCGTGTTCCTACAACCGAATTCGTAAGGAAATATTTCAAAATGACTGGCGACTTAATGGCATCCGAGAAGAACATAGCATACACCAACATAACTATATCAGAAGCAATCTAGGTAAAACTGATAAATACGAAGCAGGAGAAATATTGTTTTGTAGGAAGTATGAGAAGGGTGGGAACACAAAGTTTAATGTTAATTATCGGTTTAGAGTCGTTAATATACCAGGCAGTGTAGTTACATTAGGGAACATAAAATCAAAAGATAGATGCACCACCGACATTCACACTTTAGATAATCATTTTAGATATGACCACTGCACCACGTGCCATTCGGCACAAGGGGCATCAATCAAAGGTAAAATAGCTATCCACGAGTGGGAGAAATCATATTTAGTAAGCCGTGAGTGGATATGGTGCGCCTTGACGAGAAGCACTGATTTTAATGATGTTTTGTTTTACGAAGGTGCTACTAATAATGGAGAACTAAACGAGGAAAACCTACACCGATACTTAGCAAATAAAATTCAACATTAAAAGTTGCAAGACGAGGCGAAGAATAGAAAGGTGGATGAGACAAAGTATGTTGATGTGGATTGGTTTATGAAGAGGTTAAACGGAAACTGCCAGAACTGCGGTTGTCGGAGTTTGATGTCCAGACCGGCTATTTAACGAATAACATAACTGCCCAGCGATGAAACAACGAAGTCGCGCACTGCAAAGACAACTGCGAGGCTTGGTGTAAGTTATGTAACTGCTCGGCGAAATGATTATAAACAATGTTTTCATAATTATTTCTTTTTACTGGTTACACAATCATCTATTGTTGATGCTACACTTCTCGAACAGCTTAATATCGTTGATGGTCGCGCACTGTTACTGCTTCTTCTTGAACTGCTTACACTTGGAGGTATTGAACTATTTATGCTCAGTGGTTTGGAACTTGCGATGCTTTCAGGCGGTGTAACGCTAGGATAAATCGGAAGTCTTGGATTACTTGGACGTCTTGACGATGAACTGCTACTGGATGGTTGAGGTGTTGAATCCTTCTTCTTACTGCTTGTGCTTCCTCGCTTTCTTCTTCTATGCTTTCCTTACTTTCTCTACTAACTTCCCTACCAAAGCCGAAAAACTCTTTGCAATCTTCTTAAACCTTCCATCATCTGCGATTTCTGCTGTGGTGCATCAGACGGTTTAGAAGTGCTTCTGCTTATGTTATTCGGCAACCCCCTAGGCATTGAACTAGGTGGCGATGGCTCGGATGAAGATGCGATATTTTTCTTTTTCAACATATACCTAAAAGTTTGTGTAATTTTATCCCGCTTTTCTTTTAGTAGTGCTTCATAATCTTTAACTTCACTATCAAATATCCACCCTATACCTTCAAAATCTGGATAGTCTGCCAATACTCCTCTACCTGCTGTTGTTTTACCTTCTTCTTGTATTACTTCAACATCATAACCTGTAGTGTCTAAGAACGGACTAAATACACCCCTAATATAAACATCATCATCATCATCATCATCGGGCACTCTCCTTTTCCTTTTGGCAGTCTGTCTTTATATGAATTAGTCTTCTGAGCATTGCTGTACATTATAAATAAGATTACTAAGTCCCTGTCAATGCGCTAATAGCCCCTTTTGCTACACCTTTCCCTACTTCTTGTAATGCTGTTTAAGCAACATCAACCCCGACCGAACCTGCACTCGCTAGGAATTGACGAGCAAAGCCACCACTGCTATACTTTTCCATTCATTCTGTTTAGACTTCAATTTTGTGGGCTTTGCTAATACAGCCCATCTGCCTTCGTTCATCATTCCTTGTATAATACCCGATGCAAATTGCTTTTTTCTAATGTCATTCGGTTCGTCATTGAGTAGTTCTTTACGTCTGTCAATAAGTCTCTCTAAAGCAGTTGAAACAACAAATCATCAAAGTAATATCGTTATTTAAAATAGTTTTAGAAGCGTCATGATCGAAATTAAACTCTCCCCTTTGATATGTTGTTAGTTGGTCGTCTTCTGCTGGAATTAACTCTTCTTCTGATACATCGTCTTGTAATGGTTCTGATTCTGGCATTCCTCGTAAATCGTTAAAGCCCGACCTTAACATATTTCTAGTTAATGTATCGTTTAATCCAGTAGCTGCTTGTCCGTGCCTTTGCCCTTGTTGTCTTTGTGCTAAACCCCTTGCTCGTTGCTCCAATTCTCTTTGTGCGTCTGCGTGATAAACGATTTGTGATTCACTTGCACCAACAGGAGTTATTATTCCACATGACCATAGACTTGCTTTATCATCATCGCAAAAGTTGTCATTATGTCTATCTACATAAAACGTCCCTCCGTTTTGTTGTGCTTGTTTCCTTAAAAACATCTCTCTCATCTGTCGGTCTGATACTCCGTTCTGATGTTCCTGTAATGATTCAACGTGGTCGCTTCCATCAAAGAAACTACCTTGCGGTGAGTTTCTAAATTGTGTTGGTGGTCTGTCTGGAAATGGTCTTAATAGTTTTTGGTCTTCGCTTAGTAACCCTAAAATTTCATTGAAGGAAGGCTTTCTTGTTAACCCGTATTGTTGATCGGGATTAACTATTTCAAATCTAGCTGGTTTAGTTGCCATTAGGTTATATAAATATATTTAGTTAAAAGATACTTATATAAAGTTTTTTTTAAATAAATAAATAAACAAATATTTATATATATATATATACATATATTACTAGGTTGTCAATCGTATAGTCCATCTTCTATTTTCTTTTTCATATCATCAGATACTGGCACTAATTTCATTAGTTCATTTAATCGTTTCTCCATATGTGGAATACTGGAATGTGGTAGATTAACACGATGTAACTCATTCATTAAACGGTCTAGTTGATTCTGATATTTTTTTCGTTTGTTGCTTTCTAGTAGTTCGTTTCTTTTGAGAATACTACCCTCGTATGCTTCTCTTAATTGTTGATGTTCTCTTAAATGTTTTAAATACCGTGTATCCTTCATTTCAAAAGGACTATATTGTTTAGTCGGGCTGCTTATCTTAACTCCTTTCATATGTTCCGGATGTTGCTTCTTTTTCAACTTTTTGTTATACTTTCTGGACAACGTTCATACAATATATTAGGTTTTTTATCGCCTTGTATTTCTTAATCCTCCTGAAAACATGCTTTGAACTACATTATTTGCATTTTCTCTTCCCTGGTTTATATATTGTTGTTGTATAAACATAGAACTTTCATTAATAATTTCTTGTGGTGTTTTTACAATTGGCGGGGGTTCTGGTGCCCTTACTTGTTGTCTAACTTGTTTCATATATGCTGGCTCTTCATTTGTTATTATAACTTCATTGTTAATTGGTGGTTGTATTGATACTGTTTTAGGCTTTGCTCTTTGTTTTGGTTTAACTGCTTTATCTTCAGTTTTGCTACATTTATGACTGTATCTCAGTGTCTTCAATGTGCGATTTGCCCCACAGTCTTTACAAACTACCTTTTCATTCTTTAGTCTATTTTGAACTGTTGCTCTTCTTCCTTAACTTCTTCAGTGTTTATTTCTTGTGCTTTCACTTTTGGTTCTCTAACCGTTGGTTCTTCAATTGCTTCAATCTTGGTCTCTGGCAGTGGTTCAGTTGCTTCTTCATTTACATTATCGTTGCCTACTTCAATTTCAATATCTTCAATACTCATCAGACAACATATTCTATATTATGTCTTTTTTACTGGATTAGAAAAGAAATAGACACCTAAAGGTTCAAAAAACCCATCAAAGATTCACAAATAATAACGTAAATGAAACAGGGGCGTTATGAAGATTAAAAGTTTTACCTCCTGCGTCGGTAATTCTGAATCTTAAGCGGTTTAAAGACCTTTTTGAAACATCAATCCAATCATTAACTAAAACAGTTATACCTCCGACATTAAACATCATGTTCCCTTTTTTGGTAATACTATTGCTATATCCGTCTGGCGCAGAATGATGGAAGTCGCTTAATTTGTTGCAGGCAATATACAATGAGTTGAATGGATTAAGGTTCATCAATCCACTTGTCCAAGTTGTATTAGTTGGCACTGTTGCTTCATAATTACCTACTAAATTATTTACACTCATCGGGTCTTCTAGTATATTACCGCTCCAGATGATGCTTTCTTGTAATTCCTTATCGGTCGGCACTCTGAATCTGTAAGCAGTATCAGTGTCAGTTATATTCAATATCATTCGTCGTTGATCAAAGTCATAGCTTGAAGTGAAAAGATTGGACGGGACACTTTGACGAACTGCTTCTGGACTCAATAGATTAGATATTCCGCCCACTAGTTGAGAAGCGAAGAAGACTTGGTTTCTTAAATCAGTTTTTAGTTTTGATTGAACACTTCCACCGTATGTCTTGTATCCCTTGTAGATGTAAAAGAAAATCTTATCATAAGGAAACTAAAACAACAAAGGAAAACAACATTATTACGACACATGTTATAGAGGATAGACGAATTTTGAAATTTGGTTCTACTGGGCGTCATATATCGCCCGGTTAAAAGGGATATTCAAAACTGACGGCCAAGTCGGAAGCGTTGAAACATGTGATAATGGACGGGGGGGCAAAACAGAATTACACCTGAAGAATGCGAACAAAGATTAGAAGGAACTGAAACATACATAGAAGTCATCAAAAAGGACATAGAAAGGTTGGAGATTGAACTAAATGATTTGAATCTGAAGATTAGGAACAATTTTGTACAATACAAAAATGGAGGGTTTATTTCCTAAGAAAATCAAGAAGATACAACAAATGGTTAGAGGAGCGAAGGAACATAAGAAACACAATGCGAGATTAAATGCGATTTCGGGTGAACTAGGGGATTACTACCATTATGAAGAACATAAGAAACGCTTTAGACCATTGTTTGAGTTTTATCAGTTAGAAGAACTACTGAACTAACCTAAAGGTGTATCTAATATGTCCTGACAGTGCCCCCATGCCAGTGCCCCGTGTGCTTCCATAAGCGCATCAAAAGAATGTGGTAATGGTCTAATTAGTTTACTTCGTGCTTTTGGAAGAAGGAGAAGAAAACCCCGATAGTCCCTGTGCAATGTTCTAATGGTTTAATTCAGGAGTTCGAACCATTAGAGTATTCTTCGGTATAAGAAAATTTGTAAAGAAAAAACACCTAAAGAATAAGACATATATATATATATATCAACAGGGAAATGTTCAATCAAAGCGAACAGGATGAAGTTATTACTAAGTTCTTGGATGTTGTCAAGGTTCGCGACTACTTCAGGGAACTCAACGAAGAGCGACGGAATTGTAAGTGTAAGGATTGTAAAAAACACGAACGGTATTCCACTCTATACGAATTGCCAATACCAGAACATATCAATAAGGTTTTTTACGGTTTTGCTTATTTTTGCCGTAATTGTCAAGAACGCCAGTTCAAAAAGGAGAGGGTAGAGGGAATTATCAGACGCAATATACTACATGAATAGGATAGGATGTAGATAGACTTTTTCTCAATTAAACATGGCTTCCCCATTCATCACAGGGTTAAGAATAGTCTGTTCAAAAATGTGCAAAAAAGAAGATATACAACGTTCATACTTGTATATGAGGATTGGATGATTATTAGCAATATTGATATTCGTAACAACAGGTTCATTCGGGAGTTTAATAAAGTTGTTGGAACTCATGAATGAACCTGAGTATGTCTTAATGGATGAAGCCACCATAATTTTTTTTCGCTATAATGTTATGATTGGTGGTTACCTTATTCCTAAACCTTACTCCTACTATAGATATTTTATTAGAGAATGCCATTTCCATTTTCAAGGGTTAGGGATTTCGGGTTGATACTATCGTGTTTTCTATGGGGGTATTGGTGTATGGATTTGAGGTTGGGTTTTTTCTATGAGGTGGTGTATGGGTCTGTTAGTGGTTCCATTATATGGGCATTGGGGTATAGGTTGTTATGGTTTTGGATATTCAGGTGAGTTAATTATTCCTAGGGTTCTACCTATGGGTCTTGGGCGGGTTTAGGGTTCAGATACAGGTTGTCATG
Source organism: Symbiodinium sp. CCMP2592 (assembly GCA_905221615.1). Taxonomy (NCBI): domain Eukaryota; class Dinophyceae; order Suessiales; family Symbiodiniaceae; genus Symbiodinium; species Symbiodinium sp. CCMP2592. Next base: position 1,362,990 of record CAJNDT010004334.1, on the reverse strand, counting down.
GTTTTGGGTGTTCAGGTGGGTCTTTCCTAGGGTTCTACCTATCGGTCTTGGGTCTTGGGTGGGTTGAAGGTTGGGGGATAGGTTGTTATGGTTTGGGTGGTAGGGGGGGTGCATGAGTTGAAAATGGAAATGGTCTATACTAGCTTCTTCTGGTGCTGAGCTCAACCGGAAGACTCAACCGAACACCCTCTCGCCAGGCTTGGCCCAGATGTGAGTGCTGAAACCCAAAATCCTACAGCCCACACAAACCTAAACCCTAGACCTTGGCAGGCTTGTCCGAGTGTGAGTGTCAAAACCCTAAATCCAAAGCCCCCAAAGCCCTCAACATCTGGAGACTCTGAAAGCCTGGAACCTTTGAACCCCTTGCCCTAAACCGCTTAGGGTTCTGGGGGGTTCAGGGTTTAGGCAGCCCTAAGCGCTGCTGTTGAGGAGTGTTTGCTGGCCTAAACCCTAAACCTTAAATCCAAACCCTGAACCCTAAACCCACAATCCAAGCCCATGCTGAAAAGGGAACCATGAACCTGAAACTTTTGTCCGAGTTGCGAGAGTCCAAACCCTAAACCCTAATCGTTTAGTCACAGAACTCAACCCCGAACCCCAAACCCTCAACCCAGAACTCTGAACCTGAAGCGGGATTTTGATGGACTTGTTTTCCAGTTCGAGTCGGATCCTAAACCCTGAACCCTAAACCCTTTCTTGAGGACAGCTCGGGCTCGGGAGGATGAGCTTGGGGTTTTGGCTGCGCAGTCGTTCGACCCCAGAGACTCCAATATCCCTTAATTAAGGAATATACCTTAAATCATAGTAAGGGATCCTACCATGATTTAAGGAATATTCCTTAATTAAGGGATATTGGAGTCTCTGGGACATGTCCAAATATGTTTTTTTGTTGTTTAGGCTTTAGGGTTTAGGGTTTATGTCAATGTTAGTGTTTTCTTTGTGTCCTGGTATTGCCCCTATTACTCTTCCTGATCCTATTCTACTATTAACTGTTTTTTGTTGTTGTCAACTTTGGCTGTGTTTTCCTTCACGGTGTCAGGGTTCATCTTAGAAGCAGGAACTGATTTGAGAGAAGGGCATGCAGAAAGCTGGCGAAATCCCACGATCTGGTTTTTCTCACCTGTAGGTTTACCTGTGCCGTAGACCCTAAACCCCTAAACCCCTAAACCCAGAACCCCGAAGCCCTAAACCCTAAACCCCTTAACCCCTAAACCTTAACCCCTAAACCCTAAACCTCTAAACCCCTAAACTCTAAAGCCTAGGGCCTGGAGATTAGGCTTTCGGATTCGAGCATTTCACTTCCTGGGGCTTCGGAGGCGCCAAACCGAAACTCCGTCTCCAGGCACTTGGTGCGAGAACCGCTCCATGACCATGGGCTTCGGTTACGCGCTGCCGCTTCAAGCGCATGAATATTAGTATTGTTAATACTAGTATTAGTATTGTTGTTGGTATTACCATTAATGTTAGTATAGTCATATGAGTATTCATAGTAGTATTAATACTTGTTTTGTTCTTGAGTGGGGTTCAGGGTTTAGTGCGTCGGGATTCTGGGCTTAGGGTGCAGGGGCACCTGGCAGTCGCAATAGGCCTGGATGCAAAAGGGTGCAGGGGCAGAAGCCCCAGACCCCCGAAACCGTTCACGCCCCCACTCCGCAGATCAAGTGCAAGCAAGCCCTACGGGCTCTAAGCCTCGAAAGCAAGTGCAAAGCGCCAGCCAAACCCTGAAAACTCTGAACCACTACACCCCAAACCCCTAAGCCTCAAAAACTCAAGCCCTGAAGAAGGTCAGCTGGAAAATCTTTCCATGCAGGGAGACTGCAGTATCAGGGAGTTAGGTATCCGAGGTCACAGAAAAGAAAGGCAGGCGTGGAGGCTGATGGGAGATGATACGGCTTCGTAAGAGTCCTGAAGCCGTACGCCCCATACCCCAAAACCCTTTGGTAGCCCTTCGGTAGAGTATAGTCGTATTTTCGTTTGGTTCTGGAGGGATTTTGGTCAAAGGTCCTAGGTTCTAGGCCCCAATACGATGGTTTCGACCCCCAAGCGCGCTGCCAAGGATTCTGCTTGGCTGCGTGGGTGGCCTCCTTGCCGGAGAGCAACTTGGCTCTGGAGTCGACCCCCTCGGGTTCCCAGAGACTCCACAAAGGAATATACTTTAAATTATAGTAGGATCCTTAATATGATTTAAGGTATATTCCCTAATTAATCAAGGAATATTGGAGTCTCTTAGGAGGCCAAAAGGGATTTTAGCCTGTGGGGGCTTAGTAGGGGTTAGGGTTGCCATAATAGGGTTCCTATCAAGGAATCCCTACCCCAAGAATCTTAAACCCCCCTTTTGGCCTCCCATCAGTTTGGGTTTAGGGCTTCGGGTGTCGGGCCCGGAAGTTCAGGAATTCTCCAAGAGCCCTCAATCATAATAGAGATCCCCTATTAACCCGGAGGGCCCAATACCCCTTAATTAAGGAATATATCTTACATGATAAGGGGACTCATATTATGATTTAAGCTATATTCCTTCATTAAAGGAGTATTGGGCTCTCTGGGGATAAAGCACCCGCAAACTTTTGGGGGATCCCTATTCTGGCTTAGGGCTTGGGGTGTACTGAGTTACGGCAACTCCTCTTGGTTCCTCGGGCTTGTGGCTGTTCCGGGTTTCCCGCATCAGTGCTTGTTTTGTGGTTTCGTGCCTTTCGGAACTTGTGCGTGCACCAATAGCTTAAGTTCTGCACTGGGTGAATCATGCAACTACACTGTAACCTATGATGTGCTCCTAAACCCTATCCTGACGATCAGGAGGCCCCCTGTTTAGAACAAAGCTGCAGGGCCAAAGACCAAACAACACCAAGGCCCATGTATCCTTTCGTTCCCTACGACGAGCAGTGCTACCCCTGCTACTGTGACGCAGGCCCGTGGGGGGGGCATCTGTCTCCGGGGCATTCCGAAAGTAGGGGACCCTAATACAAATACAGTACCCTAAATAATAGGATCCTTATCATAAGGACCCCCAAGTAAGGTACCCCTAATTTTCGGAAACTCCCATGTGGGGCGTTCGTGATGGTTTAGGGCTTACGGTCTTGGTTTGGGATGGTTTACTTAGTAGCTGAGTGGATACATTTTACACTTTTTGGCATAATATTACCCACTATGAAGCTGAAAGCGTACACTTTTGGGGGGCTTATGAACTCAGCCACTAAGTTTAGATTTACGGTTTGGGATGGTTTAGGGTTGTGCTTTGGGATGGCTTCGGCAGCTCCTGGACTGGGATCTGAGTGTTTGGGGTTTAATTAGGGTTTAGGGTCTACTGCGGCTTAAGACTCCTCTGTCGTGATTTGGGTTCACTGAGTTCCCGGCTGAATGTGAAGGGGTTTCAGCAAGCTTTGGAGTACCATACTTAAATACTTTGTTCTTAAAGGAACCATTATGAAATACAAGTTTATACTTTTTCTCCCTGGTTACTTAAAAGCCCAGTTCAGCAGGCAGTATTCTGTGTCCTTTTCATGAAGCTTCCGGTGCGGTGGTTTCGGCTTTGCTTCTTTCGGATTCAGGGTCTCGGGTTAGTTCATGTTGGCGGGAGCAGCGGTTTTTTGCCCGTAAAGCGCAAGGCCCTAAAACAAACCTGGTCTGACACCCTAATGTAGGAACCTGATTAAGAAATACTAGGATGCATAAAAGGAGCCCCAGTAAAGGCCCAAGGTTTCTTCATCATTGTAAACCGCAAGCCCTTTTAGATAGACCTAAGCCCTGTAAGCCCTAAGACCCTAAACCCTTATAGAACCCTTGAAGTAACTCCAAAACCCTAATCCCCTTAAGGCCCCAAAACCCCAAACCCTAAACCCTAAACCCAAAACCCTAAACCCTAAACCCTAAACCCTAAACCCTAAACCCTAAACCCTAAACCCAAAACCCTAAACCCTAAACCCTAAACCCTAAACCCAAAACCCTAAACCCTAAACCCAAAACCCTAAACCCTAAACCCAAAACCCAAAACCCTAAACCCAAAACCCAACACCCCCCAAAACGGAGCCCTCCGTCCCGAACGCCTCGGCTCGGGAGGCCCCTCCTCCGGGACCTATCTCCTGCGAAGCTGCGAGTTGGCATCGGTCCTGCGCTGCCGGCCCTGAACCTTAGGGTTGAGGGTTATTTTCTACTATTTGCTTAAGAACCCCCCCAAAAACGAAAAAAAGGAAACTCCCTATCCCTATAAGGAATATATTTCTTATTTTTGGGGTTCTGAAGCAAATCGTAGTTTTAACAGGGTTTAGAGTTTGCAGGGTTAAGGACAATATAAGGGCTTCAGGGTTTACAGGGTTTAGGGGCTTAGGGTTTAGGGTTTGCAGGGTTTAGAGTTTACATGGTTAAAGACAATGTAAGGGGTTTAGGGTTTACAGCTAGGGGTTTAGGGTTTAGGGTTGCTAGGTTTTAGGGTTTACAGGGTTTAGGGTTTAAAGGGTTTAGGGCTTCAAGGGTTTAAGGGTTTGGGTTTATAGGGTTCAAAGTTTGCTGGTGTCTTATGAGGCCTGCAAGATTCCAGCTTGCCGGCACACACCCAGAGCCCGTGTTGAAAGGCTTTAACGGGTTTAGGGTCTACCTTCACCACCCAAAACCCACGATTTTGTAGGCTCTTATCATGAACCGTGTTATGGACTTTGTAGGGGCCTACAAGAAACTCGGATCTGGTGGGTTAAGGTAGGGCTTGAAGGGTAGGACTTTTTGGGAGGGACTTGGGGGGGCCTCTGAGCTGCTCCAAAGCCTGCCCCCCGAACCTACACCGTAAAGGGAACTCCAGAAAGCTGGAATATGGTTTCAGGGTTTAGGATAATCATATTTCAACTTTCTGGCTTTTACTTTAGACTCAAGCTCTGAACAGAATTCTATCCCTGAACCCTATACCCTATGCCCTAGACTCCTCGACTGATCTAGAACCCGGAAAATGAATACTGTTGATGGACAAAATCCTGCATGCCCCTAAGGACTCTAAACTGTGGGAACTATGGTATAGTCCTTATAATGGGTAATGCAGGATTTTCTCCCATCAGCAGTATTGCTATACGGGAGGGGTTCCTTTTTCTAGCTACAGTATATCAGACCCGAAAACCAAACTTTAAACTCCTTCAGTGGATCCTTCCCCCCTGAATCCCCTTTACCTCCCTGTCATTTAGCTATCCCTCACCATAAAGGCATACCCCAGGGCCCTATGTCGTCTTGGCGAACCCCCTCGGGGATGCACCCAAATCCATGTACACCCTACAAAACCCTGGTAGCTATCCCTAAACCTAAACGCTGCTCCTTGCGAGTGGGGACCCGCTAAACTCTTAACCCTAAGCCCTGAACCTGACCGATTCCCAGAGCCTCCAAAATCCCTTAATTAAGGAATATACCTTAGAATTATAATAGGATCCCTAATATGATTTGAAGGTATATTCCTTAATTAAGGGGTTTTGGAGGCTCTGGGTTCCTTTAGGCTTCAAGCATCTCAACCTCGCAGATCGGCATATCAGCAGCCCGGCATCCCTCCAGGGAACAAAGATTTTTCACGCTGTCTTTCATAGACTTCCTAGAAGATAACAGGTTCCTAGAAGCTAGTTGTCTACAGGGGATCTGTACGGGTCTTGTGTTCCTTTTCTATCTTATGAAGATTTTTTCTCACGAGTTTTGTAGGGTTTCTGCCGGTTTCACAGGGAGGGTTTCTGCAAAGGTCTCTACGGTTTGTAGGAGAGCATGGGCTGGAAATGGGCTCAGAAGGGAAACGTGTCTTCTGCACCTTGTCTTGCAGGCCCCATAAACGGGTGATAACGCTCCGCAAGTACTCCATGGGAATTGTGGGGAGGGATCACTGTCAGCGCCGAAGTTTTGAAAGCCCATCAACATCCCACACCCCAAAACTATCAGCCAACCTGACCCCGGCCCTAAATCCTTACACGCTAAACCCTAAACGGTGGCACAGAACGAGAGACAGAGAGAGAGAGAGAGTCTAAAGCCCAAACCCGGCACCCCTAAACCCCAAACCTTTAAGCCTCTAAACCCTTAGCCACAAACTCTTACACCCACCAAGCCCCTGAACTTCAAACTGCCCTAAGCTCCAATCCTGAACCCTAAGACCCCTGCAGGTGAGATCCACCCGCACGTCTTCAAGAAGTTCGGGCCCGACCTCTTGGCCACTCGCTGGCCTCAGATTCGGATCGCTTAGGAGTTTATAGAGGTTCATATAGGCGGTTGTAAATATTAGGTGCTGTATTATATTCAGGACCCAAAAAGGGACCATCATTTTGACAACCACCCATATGCTAGCAAGCAGAGCCCGGCAACAGCCTCAGGAGGCCTGGATGTAAAATCTAGTGGGGGGTTTAGGGTTCACGGGTTCTGCACAGACGCCTGGATGCCAAAAAAAGGGGTTTAGTGTAGAGTGCATGAGGGGTTCACTGTTTTGGATTCCGGGTTGCTGGTCTTCTTAAGATTTCACCCGAAACCCGAAACCCTAAACCCTAAACCCTAGTCTTGAATGTGCGGGGATTCTTGGGGTCGGGCCAGTAGGGCGGCTTTTGGTGGAAAGTTTGGATAGGGTTCAGGGTAGAAGCTGGGTTCTTCTCGTTAGGGATCTTAGTTTAAGTGTCCATCATAAGGAAACCTTGTTATTTACTGTAGATCCCAACTATGTTAGCTTAAAACTAAGCTCCTCAACAAGAAAAGCCTTGTTATTTACTGTAGATCCCAATTATGTCAACTTGAATCAAGCTTCTCAACAAGAGCCCAGCATAGGTTACAGGACCCAAAGATGGCTCTGTGTCGTCAAAAGGATCTTAAAGCACCCGCAAGCAGGTCCTGTCCGTGGGTTTAGGGCCAGTTTGGGGCTTAGCGGGCTTTAAGGTTGAGGGGCTTAGGGTTTAGGGGTTCAGGGGGTTTGGGGCTTAGGGTCCTTTCTCATCATAATCTCCCAACAAAGGCTCGACAGCCCCACTGCTAAGTTCGGGCCCAAAACCCCCAGACCTCTACCCTAGCCCCTAAACCCGACACTATAAACCCGAAGCCCTAGACGCAAACTCTAAAGCCCTAAACTTCTACTCAGCTCTCCACAAAAAGTCACTTTCTCGAGGTGCTGTCTCTGTCTCTGAACGACTTGGAGCAGCTTCCGCCGAAAGCCTTCTCAGGTTACATGTAGGGTGGGTTGAGGGTTTAGCAGGTAGGGGTCAGAGGTTTAGGGTTTAGGATTCGCTTCGCTTCTTTTGTTCTAAGGCTTTGTTGTTTAGGGTTTAGGGGTCTGGGGTTTATGAGGCTTTACGGTGTTTGCTTTCAGGGGTTTAGGGTTTGGGGTTGGGCGGTTTGGGGATTTCGAGGGTTGGGGCAAAATGTGTGTCTCCGTTTGGGATCTATCTGCGGTGCAGAAAATTTTTCTTGCGCGAGTAGGCCAGGTTCAGAGATTGAAGATACGTGGTCGGTGGAAGTTTCTTAAGCTCCGAGCTCTGGCTTCTCGAGGCTTCAACCAGCATCACGAACACAGGCTTGCGTTTTGGTGACAGGTGTATGTAGTGCGTACGAGTTGTTGCGCGGTAGCTTCAGTATGACCTTGGCGTGGGAGCAGCCACCGCGCTTTGGGCATTTAGGGTAGAGGGCTTTAGGTGACTGGGGACAGGCTGCTCTATTTGCAGGGGGCCGTGAGTCACTGTGGATTTCACGGTTATTTCCTCCGCATAACGACCTAGTTAAGTTTGACTAGCAGCCTCCGCGCGCTAGTTGTTTCCAGCGACTCCCATTTACAGTAGGGTTTTGGCAAGCTTGATGACCAGTTTGGGAAAGCGTCCCTTGCAGGTCCAAGAACTCACTCAAGCGATGCCTGCTCAATGGTCAGCCTCTATCGGATTCAATACTTCGAGGGCTTCGTATCCCTGTATAAGTATACTCTACCCCCAAAACCCTGATCTAGCTGGTAAGACGGCTACGGTACTTTGAGCCACTCTGAAACTCTGAGTTTCAAGATCAAGGCAGCAGGCGGCATGCGGCAAGCTGAATTCTGAGTAGACCCCTTCTTGAAGGATCCCGGAACTTAGCAAGTAGAGTTCTACACAGGTAGCTGCACTTCTATGTACGCCCGACCCGAATTAAGGCACTTATAACCAGATTTACGAGCCCCCGGATCCTGTATGCAGACCCTGATATCCCATAGAATTCGTAAACAACCTACAACCCTAAACCCAAAGCCTAAATCCACCATTTTCAAAGTCTAGGTTTCTGAGTGGTACCCTTTTGCCCTTTTTGGTTTAGGGTTCCCTTCTAAAAAGCCAATAGTAGGGAACAGGGCACCCTGATTTTTAAAGGGGTTGCTCAGGAACCTAGGTTTGAAAAACTAGGACTAAGAGGCCCGAAAGTCTGAACCTGGGTTTAAGAGGATTAGTGCTAGGATCCCTTACTTTACCTCAAGGGCTTGAGGATACTAATAAACCCTAAGCCCTTAACCCGATAACCCCACACACTAATAAACCCTAAACTCCAAGGGTAAAAGGAGGGACCCCTAATAGGGACCCCTAGGTATGTACCCTTAATATGGCTATGATATACCCATTATATAGCCCATTATAGGGTAGGGGCCCCCATTAAGGGTCCCTCCTTCCCCCCTTTGATAAACCTAAAACCTAAACAGTCTAGGAGGCCTGAACGTCCCGGGAGGCTTGTCAGAGCTGCGGCTTTTGGACCTCGGCCGATGCAGCTTGCTTGCGTACAGTTTATTGCTTGGGGTTTTAGGTGTTTAGGGTTTAGGGTTTATTCGTGTTTGGGGTTTTAGGGCTTAGGATTTAGGGTTTAGGGTTGATTATTGTTTGGGGTTGTAGGGTGTTAGGGTTTAGGGTAGCCGGGCTTGACTGGGAGAGAGAGAGAAAGGGTTGATTGCTGCTTGGGCTTTAGAGTCGAAGGTGTGCCCTTGGCTGTCGGAGTGGTGGATCATGCAGCTTTCAGTGGGTGCATCGCGTGGAGGGGCAGGAAGCTGGCAACAGTGGTAGTGGTGGTGGTCGGATGAAGTCGTGGTCGTGGTGGGGGTGGTAGTGGCAGGAGCAGCGGCATCAGCGGCAGTGTACCGCAGCCGAGCAAAAGCACTTGGTGGTATTAAGGGTAAGACTTGTGCAAACAGAAACTTGCGCACAAACGATTGCAAACTGCAAGCAGTATGCAGTACATGGCAGGTGCGGCGGGTTGCACAGGATTGGGCGCAAGAAACACCCATTCGCACCTGCACTATCTTGACTAGCAAGTGTAACTATCCGTACTTATCACTGATACTTTCATGAAGTCGTTGTTTCTGCATATACCTTTCAGGCAAGATCAGCTCGCTGACGGATGATGTTTTTGTGGGCCTCACGCGACCCGGTGCCACAAGTGGCTTTGGGTTGGGGGACTTCACTGTTCTGCTTGGGGGCTTGAGATTTTGGAGTTTGCGCAGAGGGTTGGCGGCTTGGGTTCTGTGGCTCCGGGCTTGGAAGGAGCACTTTTAGTGGAGAAGTCCTGCTGGGAGAAAGGTGGCTTCAGGCCGTCGTAGCTGCAGGTTGATGAGTTCCTTACCGGATGGCACTTCGGGGAGCCTTTTAACTTCCTGTGTTTCTTTCGATGTACCTGTTTATGAACTGTTGTTGAGAGCATTTGAGCTAGAATCCAGTTGGTTGCCAAACCGCAACAGCGAAGTTTTCAGGGAGGCGACATGTTGCGCGCAACCGCGGCATTGAAGTCAGGGTTCTAGACTGTTGGGCAAGTTTAGTATAAAAACCTGACTGATCAACAACATTCTTCCTTTGGGTTCCTGATTTTCTTAGCCTTGTAAAAAGGAACCCCAGGGAGTTGAACTGACTATACGGCAACGCCTGGCTCCCATCAGAAGGGCCCCTCATAGGGAGCTTCGGGCTGGCCGCAAGTGGCGGAAGGGTCGCTGCGCCTTCTCTGGGAATTGGAGTAATTGCCATACTTCAATAGTGTTTTTCTTAAAGGAACCGCTGTGAGATAAGAGCTTATACTTTTTTCTCCCTTGTTAGTTAAAAGCCCAGCTCTGGGTCTGCTGGAAACCTTAAGAAATCTGGTAAAGCCTCGTAAGAAGAACAGCATCAAAGCAGAAAAAAACTATGTAAGCCGCAAAGCATCCGCCTTTGTCCGAGGCAGGTGGCGACCCTAACGCTCAGCCAGCACCTTTGCGAACTTCCAGTCGACTAGGGGCTTGAGTTTGAGCAAATGCAGGTTCGAGGTTTGGAGTTCAGAGCCAGCGGACCCACAAGACCCTGACAGATACTAATCGATCACAGGTGTGCTCACACAGGCTACAAAGACAAGAAGCATAGCTTGGTACTATTTGGGTTTATGTAAGCCTTTCATAGTTGAAAGATCAAGCTCCTCGGAGCCAGAGAAGACAACAGGCACAGGGCTCTTTTCGGCTCGTCCGCTCATGCATGCTTGAGCCTTATGTCCTTGGGCTGGGGTGTCGCGTTCACGGGTTTTGGGTTGTGCTGCAATCAGATGGCCTGCGCCTGCAAGCTACATCTGTGATGAGGGGTTGTCGATTGCTTGCGCGGACAACAATGCAATGTAGCCGTGAAGACCGCGATGTCGTCTTGAGAAGGGAGCCCTAAACCCCTAGACCTCTAGACCCTGAGATCCTGAAACTTCCACTACCTTAACCTACTTTTTTGGTCCCTATAAATTCCATATTAGGGTTTATAATAAGAACCTACCAAAAAGTAGGGTTTGGAAGTTTAACCTGAAACTTCCCCTAACCCCTAAACCCTAAACCCTAATAGTACCCTTATAGAGCCCTTGAGATGCAGCTCCAGCAAGGAACAACCTCCAGCAGCTGCCCCCGGGACTTCTCCAGCCGATGCCTAGTCTCGAGCAGGCGGCAAGAGCTAAAGTTTGTACAGTAGGGGCATTCATAGTACTAGTGATAATAATAATAGTACTAATAATAATATTAATATTAATAATAATAATATGTAATAATATATAATAGTAATAATAATAGTTACCTATACATTTTTGGGAGTTCCTTATCATATTTGCCGTATAATGGGCCCCAAAACCTTATTCTAGTTATTCAGGCCCCTACATAAAGGGCTACATTGCGGTCTTAAGTCTTCAGGGCTTAGGTTTCAGGCTCTATAGAGTCTAAGGTTTCAATTTCAGTCCATAGTGCAAGTACCAAGGACTCTTGGTTGTTTTCGGCAAAAGTTATGCAAAATGTAGTGTTGCGCTACAGCAAAGATGTCCGGGGTCCTAAATGCCAGGCCTTCACTCCTTTGGCTCCTGCGTCATCGGCGCCTTGAAGCCCTAAGGTTCGAACTCCTAGACCCTGGAATGGGCCCAAGCCCTGAAGATGTTACACAATGAGACTCCTAAGCCCTAAACCCAAACAACAAGCCATGAAACCCTAAATTCTAAACCCTAAAACCCCAAAGAATAGAAACCCTGAGCCCTAAGCCCCAAATGCCACACCGCTTCCTCTGTCGGAGCCTCGGATTGAGAAGGAGTGCGTAGTTTTGTCCTGGAAGTAGCTGAAAGGTTTGATTTCCAAGCCCACTTCAGCCCTGCACTCTAAGCCCTAAGCCCGATACCCCAAACTTAGGGGTACTTAGAAATATTTTTATTTTTTGGTTATTATAATCCTTACGAAACAGCTAAAATTATGATTTTTGCTAGGGTTCTAAGTTCAGTATAGCAAACCACACGCCCGATGCTCTACAGCCTTGACCCGAAACCCTCAAGCCATAAAGCCTACACAAAACCGTAGATTCGAATACACCAGAACTGATGCACACACGGCGGAAGGCTCACAGTTTAGGGGTTGAGGGTTTGGGGTAGGCTTGTTCGAACGTTTGCTCTGCAAAGCCCAAACCCTGTGTCCGGGTCCCTGATTCCTGCTCCAGTAGAAGGACCCCCCCAAAGCCTGAACCCCCAAACCCTAACACCCTAAACCCTGAACTATAAAACCCCTTAAGACGCCCAAAGAAATAGGCCTGAAATACACTTATAGTATGATATAGAGCTTTTCAAGGATCCCCCGAAAGAAAGAAAGATTCCCAACAGCTCTTAACAGGATCTCCCTAAAGCAGCTCTTAATGGATCCCCCTAAAGCTAAAGACAGATGCTCGGAACCCATGGTAGAACTCTCGGAGGATGCGCAAAGGATCCCAAAGCTCCCCGAAAGTCCCCCCTAAACCCTAAACCTTATCCTCCAAAACCCTAAACCCCTTAAACCCTAAAGCCCTAAACCTGTGATCCCCCGAAGCCTTATAAACCCTAAGCCTTAAACTCCACGACCCTAAACGCCTAAACCCCCAAATCCCAAGCCCAAAATGCCCCGATGCCAGCTGCTGCTCGGCGGCACAGTCGTCAAGAACGGCACACAGGAGCACCTCAGACGGCGAGATGGGTCTGGGTTCAGGGTTGAGGGTTTTTAGGGTTTGGGGTTCAGGGTTTTGAGGGCTTTTAGGGTTTGGGGTTTAGGGTTGAAAAAGGGTTTGAGGGTTCTTAGGGTTTTAGGCAGTGGCGTCTCGAGAACCACATTGAGGCCCTTGATGTTTGTTGATGCGGGAATCTCTGAGCTAAGGACGATCGTCCTCGGCAACCCGCTGTCGACACTCCCGCCAGGACCAGTGATGGAGAGCTGAGCCAGGTGCGGTTTAGGGGCATTTTGGGCTTAGGGTTGAAGGTTTAGCCTTAACATTAGGGCCCGAGTTTAGGGTTTTGGGTTCAGGGCTTTCGGTTCGGGGTTTAGGTAGGGGCGACCGACTGCAGGCGAAGCACGAAGCCTGTTGCAAGAAGGGGGCACTGGTTGATCCAGCCTTTCATGTCGAGGGGATTCAGACCTTGCTGAGTGGTTGTCAAAATTACGGCCCCTTTTTTGTGTACCCTAAATCATAGGTGCCGTATGATAATAGGGACCCAAAAAGGGACCATAATTTTGACAGCCACCTTGCTGGATCTCACAGGTTTTGCCCTGTACACTTTAGCACAAGTTCGGAATGCCGCAAGGTAGTTATGAAGTTAGCTTCATCTTTCGTAGAACAAGGCTGCAGGGGCAGAGGGCCTTTTTTCTTGGCCCACCCTTCGGCGCACTAAATCCTAAATCTGTGAACCCTAAACCTTTAACCCTGAGCCTTGAATACTTAAGGAGTGTGCACCCTGGCCGGATCTGCTTTGGTGGAGCAAGTCCGATCACACTTAAATTATAGCAGAAATGCTTCATGGAACTCGATCTCCAGGACTTTTCGATAACATGGACAACCTGCAGCTGGTGGACGTTAGCCAGAACAGCCTCGTGACGCAATTTCGGATGGGTGTTGGGGTCTAGGGGAAAAGGGTTTTTGCAGGAGGAGCCGGGCGTCTAGGGGAATCAGTTAACCCCGAATGGGTCCGCGGAACTGCCAAGGTTCTGAACGGGCTGGGCTGACTGCTGATTTCTTTCTCTTTGGCTGCGAGAAACCCTACAGTAAAAGTCAGAAAGTTGGAATATTATTATCCTATACCCATTATGGTAAATTATAAGGTATCCTACCCTGAAACCATATTCCAACTTTCTGGAGTTCTCTTTACAGCCTACAGCAACGGAACCAAGTCCTTCCTAACCCAGGACCCCGAACCCCAAATTCTGACCTGAAGCCCACAACCGCACCAATCTGAAATTATCTTAGGCCTAACACACTCAGAAGCCAGAACTCTAATGTTCTAACCCAAACACCTCTGGACCGCAAAACCCTAAACTCTTCACCCCTAACCCTTATACTTGGCACAGCCATGTCTGCTGTAGGAAAAACCTCGGCCGAACAAAGCCGTCAAACCCTAAACCCTCCCAGGGCTCACGTCGCTCCCACCGAAGCTCTTCAACTCCATCTCGAAGCTTCGAGCTGCGGTGGCGGAATTGGTTCTGGGTTTATTGGTTTTTGGTTTAAGGGTTTTGGGGTTTATGGTTTAGGCCTTGCAGCATTTTTTTGTTGGAGGGGTTTGTGGGGTTTGGGGCTTCTAGGCCTCTGAGTTTTTCAGTTCGGGGCCTTCAGGTGTCTTTATGTTTTGAGGCGGTTAAGGTTCAGGGAATAGTTCGGGTTCATATATCAATCTTGCTTTGGCCTACAAGGGGCTTTGAGGTTTAGATACAGGGTTTAGGGTTTACCTTAACCCTGAAGAACTTACCTTTTTAAGGACTTATATATATATATATATATATATATATATATTTATATATAAGGGTTTAGGGTTTAGGGCCTGTCTTCTTCAAGGATGGGCGGTGGTTTGGGGGCAATGCGAGGTGTCGCAGTTTCTCAATCGAAAACCCTTAGAAGTACCTCATTTTGGGGTCCATATAATAAGGATCCTACTATTAGGGTACTATATTAGGATCCGCTATTTTCGGAAACTCCCTTATAGAACTCTTTTTGAGCCCTTGTAAGCAACAGCAAAACTTGCGCCGATTTTCGAACCCTTATAGGACTCTTACCAAGAAAACCCAAAGCCTTAAACCCAAGACCCCATCCCTATCGAGCTCAGATGAAAATCCCAAGAACTTATAGACCCTATAGAACCCTGAGTAAACCCGAAACCGAACCTCCGAAACCACAAACTACCTGGAGGCTTCATCGTAGTTCCTTGTCGTGGTTCAGATTTGTAACCCTCTAAGGTACTCCCAAAACCCTACACCCTAAGCCCCAAAACCCTTAGTCCCCCAATCCCCTAAGCCCTGAACCCTGAAAAAACTACTATGGAGCCTACGGGAAGTTCCCACGAGCCAAGGCTCTGGAGCTTCAAGACAACCTCCTCGAGGAGCCTTACTTACCATGGTGTAAACTATAGGTTTAGGTTTGGTACCTTTCAGGTTTAAGCTAGGTTTAGGTTGAGTGTGTGTTTTTTCTGTGGTTTTAAGGTTTCAGGTTCTAGGATGGAGGGTTTAGGCGTTTGGGACTCAAGGCTTACATAACTTTGGGTGCTTCAGCTCGTTAAGGAGGTACTCTGAACCCTAAGCCCGTTCCCTGGGCCCAACGGCCTAAACCCCTGCCCTCATCTTGCATAAAAGGGTGTTCGAGTGGGACAAATATACCCGGGCTTTGAGGGGCGTTTTGTACGCATGGACAGGGGATGGTTGAGAGTGAACCTAGGGTTGAACGGCTAATGCTACAGGGGCTCGGTGCTTCGGCTTGCGGGATTGAATGGGGCCAACAACGATTCCTAAATCGCAGGGGCTTCTGCCCGAAGTATTGTTTCGCTCCAGGCTGGGAAACCTTAAACCTCGATGCCCCATGTATGTGACCCCACAGGCTTGAAGCCCAAATTTTGCAATGAACACTCGGAGCTCTAAGCAAACACCAGAACTTCGTGGTCTCAAAACGGTTGTGGTTTAGGGTGTAGGGGTTTAGGGTTTTGTTTAGGTCATGGTTCCGAGACGTGTGCTGCGAGAAGGACGCTTAAACTTAAACCATGCGCCGTCCCAGCCCCCAAACCCCTAACGCAGTTTACACAGCACTGTTTGCAGGAGATCGCCCCCGAGGCCACGTTGGGCCGTGCTTTGCTACGTGCATCTAGTGGGGTGGAGGATTTCCTACTTTGCTTTTTATATCTATTGGGGCTGTAGTGTAGGGTTTTCACCCTGAGACTCCAATATTCCTTAATTAGGGAATATACCTTAAAGCATATTATGGATCCTACTATAATTTAAGGTATATTCCTTAATTGAGGGATTTTGGAGTCTCTGCGCAGGGTTCGGGGCTTGGGCGGTGTCAGTTCGGGTGGCTAGAGTTGCCGTTTTTTTTTGCAGTCTCCAAACTACGATCCGTGTCCCGAAACTGAAAACATCCTTTGGGAATGACGAAGGTTCAGGCTAACCCCTAAACCCTAAACCCCCAACGTTTTCTAGCTTCGCAAGCACGGCCCACATACAAGCATTGCAATTGCTTTTGGAGCGGAGGGGAACAACGTGGCGCCCTAGCCGTACTGATTTCTGTATGCATGCCTGAGATACGTGACTACATCAGCAAAGGGAGCAACATTCGATGCATCATCGACGTATGTTTGTGACGACCTGAAAACACCTCAAACTAGTAGGAGGGTCGATTCGCTCAGGTGCACTGATCAGAGCTCCAGCTATGCGCCAGAGAATTAATGGTGCCAGGAGCTTCCATCGCAGGTCCTCGTACAATGTGGCTGTGGCTTGGCCCGCGAATCAATGGCAAGCGCGCAGCATGGGCACGCCCTCGTGCTCGCCGCGAGACTTTGCCAGCATCTGGAACGTCACGGGTTGCCGAGGCTCGAGCATACACCCGGTCGCTGCGAGCTCGAATGGTGGGGGCGGGGGGCACTATGCGCCGTGCACCCCTCATGCCCCAGGAGGCTGCAGGCCGTCGGCCATCGTCGAGTACGGAGTCGAAGCCGTCGTTGTGAGCAGGAAGCGAACGGGACGGCCCCATTAGGTACCATGACGGTCACACTGACATATTTCGAAGCAGTAGCACCACGGGACAAATTGAACACACTTGCTCCCTTTGTACTTGGTTGGCTGGCTACTGTTGGGTCTTGGTGTTGATTCTTGATGTTCTTGTTGTGCCCCGTGGGGTACAAGTAGCAAGCTCAGTGGACCCAGTGCCTGAAGCCATGCCTGCCTTGTGCGAGTGTGTGACTCGAAACCCTAAACCCTAAACCGTACGCTCTGTGGCCAGGGCCTTGTAGGCGTTAAATCCTCAGCCCTCGGGGCTGTAGGGCTCTACCTTACACCCGAAACCCTACCTTAACCTCCGAAAGCTACCAAAACCGTCTGTTTTGTAGGGTCCCCATAACTCCCATATTGGGGTACCTGATTGGAACCTACAAACAGGTAGGTTATAGTAGTTTGAGGTGAACCCTAAGCTGATCAACCTCTAAACCCCAACCCTTGGATACTGCCCCCACTCAGTAACAGTTGGATAATATTCATAATACAGATATATTAGGCCCTTAGTAGTAGCCCTAGTATAGACTGTTAGTGTATGGGGGCAGTATCCAAGTCAACCCCAAGATCAAGACCCAGCCTACTGTACTTATCGAAGCAGGTCTTCGCCAACCTTCCACGGCTGCAGACGCTCGGTCGCATGTGGGCCGTTCGGCCTTAACGGCTCAGTTTAGGGGCCTTCGGAAGGGATAGGGTTTGTGTGAGTGAGGGCTGGTGGGGTCTTTTGGGGGGATCTCTGCCAAGAACTAAGGGGACGGACAGTTAAACAAGGGGACTTTTGTTCTAAGTGTTGAGACCTCCATTTGAGGGTTGGCTACAGATGCGAAGCCGCAACACCAGAGGCCCCTGAGAGTCTTGCACCCCTGAACCCTGAACCCGAACCCCTAACACACTAAACCCTAAACCCCCCGTAGAACTGCTTCAATGAGCCCCCTTTCTCTCTTTGATTTAAGCAACCATCAATCCCCGAATTTGGCTGACACTCCCACGTCCCTGGATTAGGAGAGCCCAATTACAGTTTAAGGTGCAGGTCGTGGTCAAGGGCAATACTATGCCCCAAAACACCCAGTCTGATTCTGAAGGTTCTTTTACAAAACCAATACTATTTCAGTGGTTCCTTATTTGAATTTTATGGGCCCCAACGCCCTATTCTAATTATTAAGGCCCCCTACCCCCTGAAACCTGAGACCCACAGCCTCAACACCTGAAGCCGTCTCCCTTGAAACCTAAACCAGCAGCCCCTATCCTTTTAAGCTTTTGCCATTGCAGAACCTGTATGTATGGGGCCTTATAGAAACCCGAAGCACTGAAGGCACCTCTTTTTATTAAACTTTGTGGAACCACAGACGGCTCTATAACGCTAGAAAAGCTTTATTTAGCCCTATAACCCTCATAGCCCTGGATCAAAAGCTCAAACAATACCAGCCTAACACAGCCCTGAACCCTATCAACCATAAACCGTAAACCTTAAACCCTACACCCTAGACCCTAAACCCTAAACCCAACCAAAGAAAAAAGCAAGAAGTAACCACCTGAAGCTGCGAGGAATAAGGCCTTAAAGCACCTATATAGGGACCCATTTAAGGCTTCAGTATCTACTATAAGATGCAAAAAGAGGAACCTCACGCTGGCGCACAACCTGCTCCACACGCTGTCGCCCCGGGCTTTCCAGGATCTCCCTTCGCCCCCTGGCCTTGGTCGTAGGTGCCTAGAAAGTCAAAGGGGAAAAGGAGGGATCCTTAATTTAGGGCTCTTAGGGTTCCTTTAAAGGGATCTATAAGGGTTTAGGGTTTATATAGGGTTTTGGGGTTTAGGGGAAAAGGAGGGACCCTTAATGGTGACCCCTACCCTATACTGGGCTATGTAGTGGGTATATAATAGCTATATTAAGGGCATATACTTAGGGTTTTAATAATTGGAATAGGGTTCCTTTAAAGGGTCTAGGAGGGCTGCCTACTATAAGGGATCTATGAGTATACTATAATATAAGGGCCTGTAATTTTTAGCATAATATATCCCCCAAACTACCTACAAGACTCAGGTTCCTTCCAAGGGTTCCTCTATTATAGGGCCTTAATAATTAGAATAGGGTTTTGGGGGTTGTTCCTGCTTATAGTTTTAGTATAATATGCCCCCAAACTCTATTCTAATTATTAAGGCCCCTGCATTAGTGTCCTTCGGAAGGGTTGAGGGTTTAGGGTTACATGTTTGTAGATCTGACTTCAGAGAGACCTCGCTCCCAAAAAGGGTTTAGTGCTCTTCGGAATTATTTTAAGATGTTGCATACAAAGGGCTGCAGGGAATGTTTGAATGCTAACATGTTGAATGTTCATTTACAGAACAGTGTTTTGCGTGAATAATTCTAACGGGGCTTAAGTGGTCTTATGGGGACAGACCTGCAGGGCATGGGGCTCAAGGGTTTCAGGGCGAGGGGTTCGGGGGTTTCAGGGCTTTAGGGCTAGGCTAAGGTTCAGGGTTTTGGGGTTTCAGAATTTCGTGTTCAGAGTTTTAGGGTTTAGGGCATCAGGCCTGACGCTTCGAGTGCCTGAGAGAGAGAGAGAGAGAGAGAGAGAGAGAGAGAGAGAGAGAGAGAGAGAGAGAGAGAGAGAGAGAGAGAGAGAGAGAGAGAGAGAGAGAGAGAGAGAGGGGGTCAGGGTTTTCCAAGTTTCGGGGTTTGATTGCTGCAGTTCGGGCTTAGGGGTTTGGACTTAGATTGATGGCTAGAGGGTGTCAACTAGTTTGAGCTTTCCTGTTGTGAAAAGTCTCCACACGATGGAAGCCGCCTCTTCCGGTGATGCTGAGGGGCTCGTAAGGACACGGCTGCGACGGTCAGGGCTCAAATGATTACCAATACTATTTTTGGTGGTTCCTTATACTGATTATAGTATGATAAACCCCCAATCCCTATTCTTATTCTTCATGCCCCTGTATTACGAGCTCAAGTTTCCGAGGTGTCGCGAGCGTGAGTCTCACGATTTAGAGCCGATTTTGCAGTTCCAGCCATCCTCAAGAAGTTTGTTTTGGGGCGTTGGCCGCTGTTGTAGGTAACTCGAAAGCCCGTTACAATTCCATGCGCCCTTATGGCTCACTTCCCAGAGACTCCAATATCCTTTAATTAAGGAATATACCTTAAGTGATAGTGGGATCCCTTGTATGATTTAAGATCTGTTCCTTAATTAAGGGGTAGTGGAGCCCTAAGCCCTAAACCCTAAACCCCGTTCTGCCGAATCGGCCAACGCTGAGCACGGCAAGAGAATCCGAGACTGGGAGGTGGGTATGTAACAAGTAGTATAGGGGCCTCAAAAATTGGAATTGGGTTCCGTTTAAAGGGGTCTATAAGGATTACTATAACAAGGGGTATTTATAGGATTTAGTATAGGGGCTTGAATAATTAGAATAGGATTTTAGTGCCCATTATCCTACAGTTTGAACAAGGGACTCCGAAAGTTGTAATTAGTATAGTAGCTTGGAGGGTGTACCCTGTCCACTGCCACCACCACGGCTACCACCAGAATAAGTATCACCCGCAACTGCCTGTGTTCACAACCATTGCTGCGACGACGGCCGCTGATACTACTCCGGTTCCGGCTGCTGTTGCTGCTGCAATGACGACTGCGACGACTACGACGATGACAACGACGACCACTTCTGCTCCTACTCCTTGGGCTACCCCTCCTCTAATTTGAACTATCAGCACTACCATTACTTCCTGTCCTGCTGCAACATCGCCACCCCGGCCGCAGCTCACAACAACCATATAGTATTGTGCCAGAGACGATTTTGCGCAGCTGCTAGCTGGGCATTACCCCACAGACAGCCATGTGAATAGTTCATGTTGTCATAAAGCGTGATCGTGCTGACACTCCGGCAAAGGTAGTCGGCGAATCAACACAGCAACAGATTCCACGGCAGAATCTTGTTTTCCTGATTACTTACAGTCATACTATACTCGACCAAACGGAAGTCTTGATACTCTGGCCCCTGTAAGAGCATCCAAGGCTGACAGACTTGGACCTCTCGAATAACTTGCTGGGAAGCGGAGCATTGCCGTCGCTGCAAGGCCGGGGGCCTCTGGGGTTCAAGGCTTGGAGTAGCAACAGCCGGTGTGAGGCTGGTGGCTTGGGCTTGTGGGGATTGAGCTGAACTTCCATGTACCCCCCCCCCCCTCCAACCTCCAAGCCGAAAGCCTAATGGGCGCGAGAGAGTTTTGCATGGGGTCCTCTTTTGGAGTGCGCTGCGAGTTCGTTGGGATATCCTTCTGCGAAGAGGCTGCTGAATCGAACAGAAGCCCTGCTGCTGCTAAGAGGGCACTGGCACTTGGCAAGCCTGGTTAAAAGTGTATCGAAAAGGTCTACAGTCAAGGATACACCTAACGACCCGAAGTACTTGCTTCATGCGGGGATTGTTGAAAAGTTGGGAAGATGCATTTTCTTGACATTGAAGGTCGGTTTTATTGTTTGCAGGATAATGTTGCGGGATGAGGGGCCTTATGTGTAGGGCTGAAATTTAGGGGTTTCATTTCAGGTTGGCTGGCTCAGGATTTCAGTGTTGAAAGCTACTGTGCTGGTGCAAACGCTTGGCCATGCTGCATGCCTCGGCACATTGAGAACTCAAATGCCACAGGGCTTGCAGCCAAGACCCGAAGCCTAAACCTTGAAATCCTAAAACCCTAAGGACTAATGTAGGGGCCGTAGTAATGGGCCCTAAAACCCTATTGTAATTATTAAGGGCCCTATAGCAAACTAAGCCGAAAGAAGAATGCAGAAGCAGTCTTGAAAGCACTCTCAGCCCTGAAGCCAAAATTCCTGTACACCCTAAAGCCCGGAAGCCCGACACTCTACGGCCCTAAAGATGCACACTCGTAAGCAAATCGGATTCGGAGAAGATCATGTCGATGTCGGTCGATGTGCACCTGCTCAGTGGAAAGTCGGCCAGCCTGAGAGTGGAGACGGATGCATCCGTGGAATCATTGAAGAGGCTGGCCCAGACTGCTCTAGAAGCTGGCAAAGGCAGGCTGTTGAGGGCTTCTGGGGAGGTGCTTGATGGAGCGGCAAGTATCCAAGAAGCAGGGCTGCACGACGGAGATGTGCTAACCCTGCATGTGAAGCAGGTCGCGGTTGCATGCGCAACACGATACAGTGGCAGCTCGGCACTCGCCGCAATCTTCGGCGATGGATCTGTGGTCACCTGGGGATTCGCTCGCCTTGGTGGCGACAGCACCGACAGCCTGCCGTACAGGAGCGGCTGAAGAATGTGCAGCAGATCCAAGCTTCCCTTGGTGCATTTGCTGCAATCCTGGACGACGGATCTGTGGTCAGCTGGGGTGATGACGAATGGGGTGCAGACAGCAGTGCCGTACAGCAGCAGCTGAAGAATGTGCAGCAGATCCAAGCTTCCTTTGATGCATTTGCTGCCATCCTGGGCAATGGATGTGTGGTCACATGGGGTGATTCTTGCCATGGTGGCAACAACAGTGCTGTACAGAAGCTGAAGAATGTGCAGCAGATCCAAGCTTCCCGGACTGCATTTGCTGCAGTCCTGAGTGATGGATCTGTTGTCACCTGGGGTGATGCCGCGTGTGGTGGCGACAGCAATGCCGTACAGGAGCGGCTGACGAATGTGCAACAGATCCAAGCTTCGCTTGGTGCATTTGCCGCCATCCTGGGCAATGGATCTGTGGTCACCTGGGGAAGTGCCTCAGAAGGTGCCGACAGCAGTGCCGTTCAGCAGCAGCTGAAGAATGTGCAGCAGATCCAAGCTTCCCGGAGTGCATTTGCTGCAATCCTGCGTGATGGATCTGTGGTCACCTGGGGTGATGTTAACTCAGGTGGAGACAGCAGTGCCGTACAGGAGCAGCTGACGAATGTGCAACAGATCCAAGCTTCCCGGAGTGCATTTGCTGCAATCCTGCGTGATGGATCTGTGGTCACCTGGGGTGATGTTAACTCAGGTGGAGACAGCAGTGCCGTACAGGAGCAGCTGACGAATGTGCAACAGATCCAAGCTTCCCGGAGTGCATTTGCTGCAATCCTGCGTGATGGATCTGTGGTCACCTGGGGTGATGTTAACTCAGGTGGAGACAGCAGTGCCGTACAGGAGCAGCTGACGAATGTGCAACAGATCCAAGCTTCCCGGAGTGCATTTGCTGCAATCCTGCGTGATGGATCTGTGGTCACCTGGGGTAATGTTGCAGAAGGTGGCGACAGCAGTGCCGTACAGGAGCAGCTAACGAATGTCAAACAAATCCAGGCTTCGCTTGGTGCCTTTGCGGCAATCCTGTGCGATGAATCTGTGGTCGTCTGGGGTGACAAAGGCAAGGGCAAGGGCAGGGGCAAGGGCAAGGGCAAAGACAAGGGCAAAGGCAAAGACAAAGGCAAGGGCAAAGGCAAGGGCAAGGGCAAGGGCAAGGATAAGGCCACGGACCAGGGCAAGGGCTTTGGCAAGGAGAAGGGCAAGGGCAAGGGGTACAGGAGCAGCTGAAGAACGAGGGTGGTAGATCGAAGCTTCCAATCTGTGACCGCCTGGGCAGCGTGCTGTGCAGCAGAAAACAGACAGCTGAGTCTAGTCGTGACTCCTTTTTCCTGGCCTGGTTCTTGTCTCTCATGCATGGTTCCGAAGCCGTCATCTCAATAGCATATTCAAGATGGTTTGTCATTGCCAATGAGAGCAGGCATGCTGCCGTGTGCGACATTTGTAAATGCCGTTAAGGCTTCAGAGCCTGTCCCCCTTTAAGCTTCCACCCTAACCCCGGCCCTACACCTTAAGATGTTCTCTGGCCACCCTGCAATGCGGGCAAGTCCTTGCTAAGTGGGAGGTAATAAAAACGGCTCATGTTGTTGTGGAGGCTTAGCCCACCTTCGCTACTTGAACATCTCCGGCAACAGATTCCTACATCTTCCTACAGGCCTGCGGCTTCGGGTTTCGGGTGCGATACAGGGTTTCGCTTGAAGCCTCGTCGGGTTAGGGTCGAGGTGCGGTTCGTTTTCGGTTTCATGTATCCTCAAGGGGTTGTTGAACATCCTGTTACAGGTTTCACCATTATCCCTAGCCAAAACACACATGCTGTTTGGATTCTGGCTCTACCCCTAGGCTCCATAGTAGTTCCTTTTTGGGGCTCATATTCAGAATCCTATAAGGTAATCCCAAAAAAGAGCTATTATGATGCCTCTGGTTAATATAGGATGATTACCTGCATTATAGCACCCTTATAGATCTCCTATAGTAGTCATTATCGACACCTAGTAGTTTATATTAGATCAACCATAGATTAGGTACGGCCCCCACTCAGTAATAGTTGAATAATATTCATAATATAGATATAGTAGGACCTTAATGGTAGCCCTATTATAGACTCTGACTGTATGGGGGGCCGTACCTAAACTATGGAGCCTATGGGTAGAGGAGCTTTTAGGGTGCCTGCTCTGACTTTGGGGCTCTCCGGACCGCCGGAGATAGCCTAGGATGCCCAGTAGTACCCTGATTCCCTTTTTGTAGTCCTAGGTTCCTTATAAAGTTACCCATTACCAACAAGAGAGGCATGTTTATTCTTAGGATACTGGGTATCCTAGTTAGGTTCTGGGCGGAGGACGAGAGAAGCCCTACTTGGAGGGTCGGGGGACTTAGTAACATAATGGGCTCCTTAAGGGCCCCTTGAAAGGGATCTATAGGGATTCCATCATGGTATGGGGTTTAGGCTCTGCCTCAAGTGCTGCCCTTGCCGGCATACAATCTCAGTCCGTGCTCAAAAAAGGTTTAGAGTGCACGCCCCACCTAACCCCAGTGCCTACCTTCTTGAGGAGATTTTGGAGGACATCATAGCGAGCAGCCCGAAAAGAGTAAACCACACAGCATCCTAAGCCCTTGCAAAATTGTGAGATGTTGTAAGCTCATAGGTGCTTTCAGTGGCTTGCTCGCCTTGCAATCCCTGGACATCTCCAAGATCAGTCTGAAGGACCGTGGGTTTAGGGTTCGGGGGTTTCGGGGTGTCCGAAATCTGGAGATTTTTGGGCTCTAAACCCTAAACCCGAAGCCGTAAGCCCCTCCTCAGCCTTAAGGCTCTAATCGAAAGGCTCGGATCCTCCACCTGCAGCCCTCAAGCCCCAACCTTCCCAACCCTAAACTTACCTTCAGGACGAAATGAACCCTGAAAGGGCTTATGGCTCATATACCATATAGGGGCTCATAGTATATATGGGTATAGGGCCCCTACTTTTTAGGGTTCATCTCGTCCTTAAGGTAGATCCCCAGTACCTAACCTTTAAACTTTGTTCGTAGGAATCGGATCCTGGTTTTGGGTTCAGGGTTCGGGGTTTTAAATTTAGCCCGATACCTAACCTTTAAACTTGTTGGGCTCTTATAGTTTCCGTAGGAATCGGAAAGTTTAACCTTTTATATCTGTGGCTTATTGGGGTAGTAAGACTTCTACACCCCAAGACTGAAATCCCAAATACCTAAGCTCCAGAGCCTTACGCAAACTTGTAAACGATACTATCCCCAAGCCGAAACGCCAAACCCTGAGGCCCTAAACCCGAAACCCTAAAACCCCATACCTGAAAACAGCCCTATAATACCCCTGGAAGCGGTTTAGGGCTTTGAGGGTGTGGGGTTTAGGGTGAAGCCCCTAAATTCCCGAAGTCTTAAACCCTTCGGCCCCCCTAGGGCTTAGGGTAATCTGGCGGGGAAGATCCCAGACCCCTGGGTTTTAAAGTCCTTGAACCCTCAACCCTTAAAACAATCACTAAGCCATAAGCTTATAAGAAGAAGCCTGTCAGTTGAGCAAGCTCGTACTCTGCCGGAAAAGGTGCTATTGCACTTAAAAGAAAAGAAAAAAAGGAAGCCGGAGCCCCTGCGCCAAGAGGAGCTCATGCCCGGCGTTTTCGCGGAGCTCGGCAGTCTCGAGGACCTTCCCCAGAGAGCCCAATACCTCTTATCAAGGACTATACCTTAAATGCTAGAGGCCTAATATTATGATTTGAGGTATATTCCTTAATTAATTGAGGGGGTATTGGGTTCTCGGGGTCTTCACCTACCCTAAAGCCCTAAAGCCCTTGAGCCCTAAAGCCCTAAACCCTAAAACCCCAAACTCTAAACTGATTGCCTTCAATGGAGATACGTTGAACTATGAGGAGCCTTGCCCGCCTTGTGCGAGTGTAAGCGTCGAAACCCGAAACTCTACAACCCAAAACCCTAAACCCTAAACCCTAAACCCCAAAACCCCAAAACCCTAAACCCTAAACCCCAAAACCCCAAAACCCCAAAACCCTAAACCTCTAAATCCCTAAACCCTAAACTCCAAACCCAAAGCCCTAAACTCCAAATCCAAAACCCTAAACCCTAAACTCCAAACCCAAAAGCCTAAACTTCTGAACCTTAAGTCCCTGAAGCCCCAAACCCTTCGCCTTGGGACCCGGGGCTTTCCAGAAAGACCCAGGTGGGTGGTTCTCAAAATTAGGGTCCCTGTTTGGGTCCTTATTATAATACGGCACCTAATATTTAGAGTATCGAAAAAGGGACCCTAATTTTGACAACCATCCAGGTTTCGGCTGGTTTAGGCTATTCCTGTGGCCTTTAGGGTTTAGGGTGTAGGGGTTTAGGGTTTAGGGTTTATAAGTTTAGGGCTTAGGGATTGTTTTAAAGGTTTAGGACCTGGTTTAGGTTATTCCTGTGGCCCAAAAGACCTACCTTTTTAAGGAACTATATATGGCAGCTTCCGAAAATTAGGGGGTACCTTATCCCGGGGTCCTTATAGCAAGGATCCTACTATTTAGGGTGTTACATTAGGGTCCCCTATTTTCGGAAACTCCCATATAGATACCATAAGGAATCCTAAAAAGGTAGGTCTTTTCGGCTACGGGTGGTTCTAGGCTGTACTACGGTTCCTTTCTGTATTCTTTTATGAGCGCGGGTCCTCTTCTCGGAGCTTGGCCGCATCGGACTTCAGAATTGCAGGTTGTTTCATATGGGATTTGCAACGGTCGCCAAAGGGGGTTCACAGCGGTTATTGCTTTGTTCGGCAGCTTTGCCAAAAACAGCTGTTCTCAAGGGCTTGGTGACAGAGTTTAGGGTTTTAAGGGCTTTAGGTTTCAGGGTTTAGGGCTTAAGGTTTAGGGGTTAGGGTTTAGGGTGTTTAAGGGCTTGTGACAGGATTTCAGCTCTGAGCGGGTGGGTTGACAGGTTTCAACATTTGTTGGCCTCCGGATCCCTGGTTGAGAGTTCCAGAAAGTAATGTAGGAACCTGATCAAGAAACCTCGGACCTTTCTTAGGGGTCCTTTTATGAATGCTACTATTTTGGGGTTATAGGCCCAGGGTTTCTTACTCAGGTTCCTACGTTAGGGGACGCTTGTATAGAACAGTTAATACGGAATATAAGGACCCATGAACATGTTCTAGTCAGAGAGCTCGCGGATTGTTCGAATACCCTAAACCCCTAGACCCTGCTACTAACGGGGTCAGCCCGTAAAGCTTCTTCTCGAGATGTCAGGGCTCGGGGCTGGGGCTTTCAAGTTTGGAATTGTAGCTTTAGGGCTTAATATAGGGGCTTTAAAAATCAGAATAGGGTTTTGGGGCGCATTATACTGTGCTCCGGCTTTGTCAAGTTACATTCCACACCATCCCGCAAACTAGGCTCGGAGTAGCAGGGTTTGAAGGTTTAGCGCTTATGCTGCCAACCAAAAACCAAGCCGAAACCTAAAGCGTCAACCCCAAACCATTTGAGCCCCACACTACTGTAAACCGTAAATTCACCAGCCCAAAAAAGCAAAGCAACATGCCTCAATCATAAACCCTAAATCCCACATGGGCACAACTCCAGAAGCTTTAAAAAATCCCACGCTAAACCTTGAATGCCCACCACCAAAAAAAGCCTGGGGTGCCGCGACCTACAGAGGATTTGTGGGCCGAAGGTTTGCAAGTGAAGGCGGCCCTGCCGGGTTAGGGCTGTTGGATTCACGACTTATTGTGCAGGGGGGATTCCAAACCTCATATTGAAGCCCAGGTTGTCATTGAAGCCCTGGTTGTCGGTTTTGATGTTTAGGCTGTAGTGTCTCAGGCCGCATGGTTTCGTTGCTCTAGTCTGCTAGACAGTTAGGGCGGTTTCAGTCGTCAAGGCTATCAAACACAGGCGGGATCATAACGCGCATCCGTTGGGACTCGGCCGAATTCTTCGGATTGCAGGTCTGGGCTTCATTTGTGGTTTTCTGCAGTCTGGCCAGTGATTTGTAGGCACAGTTTAGGGTTTCAGGGTGTGGGTTTGTGGCAGCGCAGGGTTTGTCATTCCACTTTGTGTAATCTCACCGACCCACCTTCTAATCTCGCACAGAACCGACTTCATGAGAAGTTTCATTCCATCCACTGTTTTCCCACCCCAACCCCATGAACAAGCCACGCCAAAATCCAAGCAGAGGACACAGACCTAAACCCTAAACCCTAAACCGTGGCCTTTTAGGCCCACCCACCACCGGAGAGACCCAAAGTATAATCCCCGAGCATCTCGGAGCCCCAAACAGGATGAGCGGTTTAGGGTTTACTAAGGGGTAGAAGGAAATAATATTTAGTTGTTGGTTATTATAATCCCTAAGAAACAGCTAAAATTGTAGTTTTTGCTAGGGTTCTAAGTTCGGTATAGTTTAGGGCGCAGTGGCATTGGCAATTGCATGTCATGGACTATCCCGAGCTTAGGCCATAGGCCTACTGGTACGAAGCACTTCGAAGATGATGCCGTGCATAAACACAACTGAACGTGCCCGACTAGATGTCAAAACCCGTTGGCGACATACTGGCAACAGCAATCAGCGTACACACTAACAGGATGTACCTGACTGCATGGCACGCAGGTAGCTACAACACCACTTTCCATTCGGGAAACCTTACCACACTCGTCATCAAGACCTTCGAAAACCCTTTCAACCCAGAATCCTATATGGGTGGTTGTCAAAATTACCATCCCTTTTTGGGTCCTTATTGTAATACGGCACCCATTATTTAGGGTACCCTTAAAAGGATCTTAACTTTGACAGCTGCCCATATGAAACCTGCCTGGCCCCTCCACCCAGCGCCTTAGGCTCCAAACTCTAGTGCGCGAAGCTCAAGGCCCCCAAATCCCTAAACTTTCCCTACAGCCCAAAAACTCAAACCTCCACCATTGTAGAACGGTTATAGCACCCTGGAAGAAGCCTTATGGAACCTGTTTACAGAAGCCTGATTGCGGGGGCGTCTTTTTGAGCCCTACCTGCTCTCCCCGAAAAGGCCTTTCCCCTCGGCGTCTTCGATGGCCTGCACTCCCTCAACAACCTTGGGCTGCGTGGCAACTTGCCCGGCTCATATATATATATATATATATATATATATATATATACATATATACATATATACATATATACATATATACATATATACATATATACATATATACATATATGTATACGTATATGTACATATATATATATATATATATGTATACACATCATGTACTCTGACCTAATTTCGTGTTACACATGTA
This sequence comes from Symbiodinium sp. CCMP2592, assembly GCA_905221615.1. Classification (NCBI taxonomy): domain Eukaryota; class Dinophyceae; order Suessiales; family Symbiodiniaceae; genus Symbiodinium; species Symbiodinium sp. CCMP2592. The sequence goes on along the minus strand of CAJNDT010004334.1, from coordinate 1,334,064 downwards.
TCCTGAAATACAACAAAAGCCAATTCCAACTACAGTTCTGGGGCCCCCATGATAGCCTGAGGCGTGCCGAAGCCATCATATAGGCGTCTTGCGTCATTCCGCACGGAGTATAGGGAGCGATATTGTGACCATGTATTGCAGCCTTGGAATTCAGGATTCGAGTTTAGGGCTTAGGGCTTCTAGGGTTTAGGGCTTAGAGTTTAGAGCTTTTTTGGTGAAGCACGAAAGGCCGCGATGCAAGGATCGGGCTAGCCCCAAGCCCAGTGGCAAAACGGGTTTTTTTGGTTAAAGGATTAGTCGGTAGTGTTCACGGTGTCAGGACTTTCGACGGTTGGTGGCAGCAGCCGTCTAGGTCAAGTTCTGATTTCGCACGCGCCAGACAGCCCCGTGCGTCTCCCCAAGCTCTGAGTGTCCAAAGACCCGATCCTTGTCAACCAACACACTGAACCCTAAACCCTAAACCCTAATTGCTAGGTAGGAGGGAAGAAACCCTAAACCCTAAACCCTAGGCCTACACCCGCAGCCTTGACGAGCCACTTTTAATCCCTGAAGTCCGAATGTCCTGTGACAGCAGATCTAGTGCCCTGGTACAGTGAACCTTTCGAAGGAGGGTTTAGGCTTGTGGGGTCCTGCCAAGGTACGGCCACAGAAGTCCTTCCCGAAGGCATCTGGGATGAATTCAGCTCGTAGTGATTTTGAGGGTTGAGGTATGGGTTTAGAGTTTGGGGTATGGCACATATTAAGGGTTTAGGCTTTTTGGCATCTATGGCTCCGGGGTGGATGAACTCTACGTACGAGGCTTAGTTGCTGAACTGCTATACCTTCCAGGCCTTGGGTCAGAAATGAACACTCTTCGCAACCAAAGCCGAACCTCATGGACCGTCCGTACCATCCAACTCAAAGATACCCGTAGCCCTGAAACCCTAAGCGCTTAGCCCCTATGCCCTTCCAGCTTGAGGCCGAGCCCAACCGCGTACGCAAGCCCTCCCAAGTCCAAGGCCCTAAGTCGCAGCTAATGTGCATTCGACATGGCTTTGAAGGGTCAGGGGCTCTGTCTTACCAGCCCAGGTATGCTTGCACAGGGCTTCGGATTAGACGGGGTGGATGGGCATAGGGGTGAATGCGGTGATGAATAGACGGGGCTAGGTGACCGCAGGTCCACACCTTAAACCCTAAACCTCGCGTGGCATGTCCGAGAGTGAGCGCCGATACCCTAAACTCCGAACTCGCTGGAAGGTTCGAACACAGGGCTCGGAGTACGTAGCAATAATATCCCCTTGTGTCCCTATACCGCTACCATATCACATCCCCTAAAGCCTTAATTCTGATTGTGAGGAGTATTCGACCCTCTCGAAAAGCTCAGGCGCGGCTTATCTTGCTTCCTCTTGGGGTGTTGGGCTTCCGTTGCAAACTCTAAACCCTAAACCCCAAACCCTAACTAAACCCAAAACCCTACATCCAAAATCTTAGTCCCAGCCTTTCAACTGTACAACCAAACATCCCTGCAATGCGGGCTTCGTCCTAGCTAGATGGGAGGGAAAAAATCCAAAACCCTAAACGACCCTAAACCCTAAACCCTAAATCCCAAACCCTGAATTCTACACCCTGACCCCTAGACGACCAACACCGGAAAGCAGCTTCGGGCTAAAGTCAGAGCAAGTTCGCCTTAATTCCAGCCTTAACCCGGAACCTTTCCCTTAGGGTCCATGCACCCAAATAGGGATACTAGTTTGGGTACATGGCCCCCTCAGGGTATGCCCTAAACCCTAAACCCCAAAACATATTGTGTCTGACAGCATCGTCCGTCAAGCAAACACTGCTGGATGGATAAGTCGTAGATGCGAAGCGGTCTGGTGATATGTACCAGTCGCATGTTAACGAGGGACCAGACCTTGCCAGGCTTAGTCCGAGTGTGAGTGTCAAAACAACCCCAAAACACGCAGAGCCGAAACGTTTCGGACCCCACGGTTTAGAAGAGCTGCCAGGTGTAGAGCTTCCGCTGCACCTGAAACCCCAAAAGCCACAACCTTTAGGGTTTAGGCTTCAGGGTTTAGGGTTCAGGGGTTTAGGGTTTGGAGCTTTAGGAAAAAAGGGGTTTAGGGTTTAGGGTTCAGGCTTCACAGGGTTTAGGGTTTAGGGTGTTGATGGGGCGTGGCAGGGTGGTGTTTCAGATTGCTTCGGCCTTGGGAAACAGCGCAGTTGCTTCCTAAGTTCTCAGTTTCTTTCTCGAAGTTTCCCAATCCCAGAGACTCCAATATCCTTTAATTAAGGAATATACCTCAAATCAAATAAGGGATTCTACCATAGTTTAAGGAATATTCCTTAATTAAGGGATATTGGAGTCTCTGGGATGAGGAGGCAAAGGGGAGCCCGCTCCTTGGCCATACAAGGCTACAGGTTACAGGTCCTTGCAGCAAGTACACCGTGTTTCTACCTAGGCCATAGTGGAGGTCCGGGAGATGCGGAAGCCAAGAGATTGCATAGGGTCAGGTGGAAACTGGCCGCTCGGAGTTTTCAGGTATTGATTTCAGGGTGGGGGTGGCGTGATGTCCTTCATTCAGTGTCTGTGTGATCTCTCAACCATCCCTTGCAAGCTGAAACGCATGCAGAGTTCCCATCTTGAAGAGCGAAGCCATAACGTGCACGTAAGTTGGGATGGCCTGTGAGCTTAGGCTTAGGCACCAAACCCTAAAGCCGTTGCTTGCAAACCCTGAGCCCTAGCTTGCTCGCAGCACTTTTTTCACCTTCCTGAACCCTTGTGAACCAATGAACCTGGAACTATGAATACCCATAGGCTCCATAGTAGTTCCTTCTTGGGTTTAGCTTGTAGGGTTCTACTACTACGGAGCCTATGCCCTAAACCCTAAAACTTAAATCTGGGTAAACACAACAAAGCTTCGGCAAAGCCCCGCGGAGGCGTCTCGACCTTGGGCGCAATATGCTGGTGCAGCCGGGAATCCTGGTTTTGGGTTCAGGGTTCGGGGTTTTACATGTAGGGTTGACTTAGATCCCCAATACCTAACCTTTAAACTTGTTGGGCTCTTATAATCGGAAAGTTTAACCCTTTATATCTGTGGCTTATTGGGGTAGTCAGTTGAGGGTTTGTCGTTTTAGGCTTTAGGAAGCTGTAGGGTTTAAGGCTTAAGGTTAGGGTTCTCAAGTTCGGGGGTTAGGCATCCATCTGGGTGATGCCGCCCTAAGCTAGATAGGCGCATGAAGGAATGGACATGTGCTTATATACATCTAGGCACCGCCATTTGGCGACTAGCTAAACCGTATGCCCTGGCAGATCAAAAGACAAATGCCAAAGTTATGCTTGTGCATGCATGTCTATTTTAGGAACATACAAATGCAGCTACCTTTGAATTCACGTGTACAGACAGTAGCTACGTACTTTCTGCATCGCATCATCGTCACGGTATAAGCCAAGTCGATTGCAGCATCGTGTGTGATACATGTAGACAGATACACGCACACATACATGTCTTGGGCTGTCCTAGACCCTCTGCAGGGATCTGCGGGGTAGGCCGACACCTTGCCCACCCCAACCCATCGTCAAGCGGGGCTTCCTGCACGCTCTTCTAGATGATTCCAGCTTCCGAGCTATACTACTGGTAGTGGAGGCGCACCTCGGCTGCCACGTCTGTGCAGCATAGGCCTACGGTTGTGGGGCATTGGGTTTTGGCCTCTTATCTATTTTGGGGTCCTGAGGGCTCTTGGAACGCTACGATGAGGTTGAACGGCAGCCTCTTCCGCAACCTCAGCCAGCTGCGGATTCTTGATCTTAGTTTCCCGGCAGAGGGTCTTAAGGTGTAGTAACTATGAGATTTGGGAGTTTCCGAAAAAAGGTGACCCTAAATAGTAGGATCCTTATTATGGGGACCCCAAAAGAAGGTACCCCCAATATTCGGAAACCCCCATTTGCGGACTTGCTATGCTCTTGTGCTGTGCTGTAGAAGGGAAGTGGACTGACATACAGAATTTAAAGGATCGTGCGACTTAGTAACTGGGGTTATACATAAGGTAACTACACTTATATGCACTTGTAATCCCAATTAGGGTGCTTATCACTGCACTTACTAAGTCCTATGAACCCGCAAGAAGGAGTAAATCGTTGTTGACAGCATTCCTTCTCCAGCCTTGTTACTATAAGGTTATACAATTGACGTACTGGTACAACTCCCCAACCCGACCAAGCCCTAAACCCTAAACCCTAAAGCCAAAACCCTAAACCCTAAACCCAAAACCGTGGAGCATTTCGTGCTGCACCTCTCCTTAGCAATAGCCTACATCTGAAACCCAGAGGTCTTGCACTCCTCGGCCTTTTTTCCTCCAAACGCGTGTTCTTCAGATAAACTAGATCTCCAATACAAAGGGCTTGGGGATTCTTTAAATTACATCCCCAATACTTAACCTTTAAACTTTTTTGGGCTTTTATTATAGTTTAGTAGGTATTATAGTTTAGTAGGAATCGGAAAGTTTAACCTGTCATTTCTGTGGCTTATTGGGGTGGTGAGATTACCCTGCCTTGCAACTCGCTCAGCCGGGCAGGAGGCAACAGAACACTGGTGTTTTTCTTCGGCAACATAACCCTGAATCAAGGTTTGGGCTTACACTGCACGGGCCCGTAACACTAGAATAGAGCGTTGATTATATCCATGTCGTTTTAGAGAGGGGCTATGCATATCACTACACTTATCTATGCACACCTCTATGTTTGAGTCCTAGGTTTGGGATAGCCTGGGGCCCGGAGGAGTAGACAAGGACCATAAAATACCGTGAGCCCACCCGTAAATGCTGGGTCGTCAGTGACTCAATGCCTGAAGAGCCCGCCGAAACACAAGGAGGCACTAACCTCCCAGGATGTTCTTGGCCCGCATTGCCAGAGATACGCAGTTTTGGGGGGCATTTTCTTGCAGGTTTGGGGTCCAAAGGTTTAAACCGACGCCTAAACCCCAGATCTAAACCCGGGGATCCTTGAGTTTCGTGTCCTTTCTGGGTGTCCTGAGGTGCCAACCAGCTGGACGAGATTGCTCCCGAGTCCTTCACTGGTCTGAGCGACCTGGTCCCCTTGGCAGAAGCTAAGGAGTCCTAGACGCCCCGAAGAAGATTAAGAGTGTAGATGTGCAGGGTCTTCGGGCTGCATAGTGCGTAGTGCTGCTGCAAGCAAGAGAGAGAGAGAGAGAGAGAGAGAGAGAGAGAGAGAGAGAGAGAGAGAGAGAAAAAAAACAAGAGAGACAGAGAAACCTGGCAAGTCAGCTCTAGCTGGACAGAAGGCCAGCTTTCCAGGTAGGCAGGTAGGTAGGCAGGTAGGTTGTTTTTGATGGGTACATGGATAGATAGATAAGATAAACTGAAAGAATCTTATTTGCTGTAAACTCAACTTTTCAACTTTTGGGGTTCTTATAAGGTAGTCGATTCTGAAAGTTTCAACTTTTATTTTTCTTGGGTTTTGGGCCAGTGAGGAATCGATAGATTAGATACATGGAAAGCTTAACAAGACAGGTCTGATCGAAGAAACTTGTTAAACAGATAAGGTAGTTCGAATGGATAGGACAGATAAGATAGATACGACGGGTAAGGTAAGTTAGACCGAGACCGATAGATACGTGAGCCAGGTAGATAAGATAGATAGATGCACCGAAACTCGATAGATAGATAGCGAGCTAGATAGGTAGGTAGGTAGACAGATAGATAGATCGATAGACAGACAGACAGACAGGTAGACAGATCGACAGATAGAAAGGTAGAAAGATAGACAGACAGACAGACAGACCGACGGACAGACAGACAGAGAGGCAGACAGAGACGGAGAGCGATAGACAGACAGCCAGCCGGCCGGCCGGCAGGCAGGCAGAGAGGCAGCGAGGCAGATATAGATAGACAGATAGACCTGTAGGTAGTTAGGTAGACGCTTAGTTTGGTAGGTAGATAGACAGATCGAACGATACATCGGTAGACCGAGAGATCGACAGGTTGACTAGGCCTGGTTAGTTTGGGTTAAACTAGATTGGAGTGGAGTGTATGAGACTAGACTAGAGTAGATTTGACGACTTTTTTCAACTGAGTTAGATTTGTTGAGATTAGTAGATAAGATAGATAAGATGGGCAAACTGAATAAGACAGACAAGCAGACGGACAGACTGCAGATATGTTAAGGGCATACCTAGAAATTCCAAACAAAAAGGATTGTGATTGTAAAGCTGTTGGCCAGCTCCCAATCCCTGAAGCTTGAAACGTATGGATTAGGGTAACTGGATGGGATGGTTCAGGTTCGGGAATGTGGGCCCCAGCCCTAAACCCGAAACCCTGAAGGGCCTTGAACCCTACAGTAGAAGCCAGAAAGTTGGAATATCATTATCGTAACCCCTTTAAGGTAAATTATAGGGGATCCTACCATGAAACCATATTCCAACTTTCTGGAGTTCCCTTTAGACGGATTGATTCAGCTTCCAGGCACACTTGAGCCTGGCGCACAACCTCCTCACGAACCTCACCCACGACGTGTGCGGAGCCCAAAGGAAGGGGTTGCTGGCGCTCAACCTAAATCCTAAACAAGATCGAAACCTCAAGCCTTACACCCTAAACCCCGACCCTAAACCCGAACCTGATACAAACGCTTAAATCATTGCCAATAGTTTTTTGGGGGCTCCTTATTATCATCATAGTATACCGGGCCCCAAAACCCTATTCTAATCATTTCGGCCCCTATTTTACAACAACCCTAAACCCTAAACCCTACACCCAAAACCCTACCCTAAACCCTAAACCCTATTTTACAACATTTTGAGAAGTTGAATGCTCCGGGATAACTACTAGGTTGGATTTTTGGGACATTTTTTATTTTCCTTATTTGGGTTTATAAGGGGCCCTATATATAAATATTAAAGGCCAACCCAGACTAGGAACTGTCCAGTTGGCCTGGCTCAGGCAACTTTTTTTGGGCAACTTTTTGGGGTCCCGGGTTCGAATTAAGGGCTCATTTAAGGGTTTTTCTAGGGGGTTCTACAAGGGTACTACAGGGCTTAGGCTTTTCCTACTTTTTGGGGGGTTTAGGGTTTAGGCTCAGGCAACTTGAATGCAAGCCTCCCGCGGCAGATTTCTACATCCGGAAGGAAAAGGCACTAACCCTTAGGCTCTAGGGACTCATATTTTAAGGCTTTTGGGCTCAAAGACCATACTATATGAAGCTTTGGGGCTATTTTGAGCCTTAGGGTAAGAGTAAATCGCTCCTCTGGGGTCTGCGGAGAGCATAACAGCAAGGCTCTTGAGCTGCAGGGTTTAGGGTTTAGGGTTTAGGGTTCATCAGCTTGACGACGGGGGGCTCAAGGATTTACATGGTTGGAGGTATTAGTATGACTCGGTATGACGATTACCATTTTCATCGTTTATTGCACTTGTTATGTTCCCTCTCAGGTTCATGAATCTGGGTTTGGAGTACCATACTCGAATACTTTTTTCGGTACCTGCTCCTTACAGGAACCATTATGAAACGAAAGTCTATACTTTTTTCTCCTTGGTTACTCCAAAGTCCAGTAAAGCCCAGTGAAACCCCAAGCGCTTGAGGTTTTCTCATCTGCTGAGTCTTGTGCACCTGGTCAACGCCTCGGATTTGGGCGTCATGAGGATCTGGTGGTTACACAGGCCTTATACTTAGAGTATACTTAGGGGTACTTAGAAATGATTTTAGTCTTTGTTTTTGTATTAATTCAAAAGAAGCAGCTCAAATCATATCTTTTGCTAGGGGTCTAAGTTCCGTACAGTATAGGTGGGGTTTCTGTTGGAGTTGCTTTCCCTGGCTTTGGTTTCCAGAAGTCACTTCAACACTCGCGTGAGTGCTTGGGGTTTATATACGACTCTGCGATGTTCGTACTCAGCAATATAGGGGGGCCACATAACTTTCAATACCAGTTTGAGGTTACTTATCCCAATTCTACTATACAAACCACCCAAAACCTATTCTAATTATGCATTAATAATGCCCCTATTACTGCGTCCTTACCATGCACCCAACCTCTTCGGAGCCCACGGAGATCAAGACTAGGACGACGAAGCTCTCAAAGAGCAGCTCTCCGAAGCCTGATCAAAGCCCACTCCATGTCGCAAGCTCCCGAAACTCGATGACCGGGTTTAGGGTTCAGGGTTCTGAACCTCCACAACCCAAGCTTTTAAATGCAAAGTGCCAGCCCCGAAACCCCGAAACTCCGACCCCAAACCGGGAAGCTTAAACGCCCGGGTCCGCGAATCTTCGAGGCCCTACTCCCCTCAACTCCGAAAGCCCCTGCTTGAAGTTTATAAACTATGACTATAAGTACCATGGTAAATCTTGGGGCTATAGTCTCTGGGGCTTGAGGTTTCGGGTTCAGGGCTAGAAGTACCATGGTGAATCTTGGGGTCTATATTGCTTTAGGTTTGCGGTTTAGGGCTTAGGATCTACAGTGTAGTTACCCGATCCTGTCCATCAAGCCTTGGCACCGTATAACACCCTTACAATCCTTGCAGGTGCCTTGCAGCCTAAGTCCCACATCTTTTTAAGCGCAGCGTGAATACCGAAGCTCACAATGACATTGCCCCAAGACATTTTCAGTAACCCTCGAACCACTAACCACCACTCCCCGAAATCCCTAGACCCCCAAAACCCTAAATCCCCAACCGTAAAGCCTAAAACCTCTAAGTCCCTAAGCCCTTACACCCTAAACCCTAGAACCCCCAAAGACCTAAAGCCGTACGGCAGAACCTGTTGCTGAGGATCTGAGCTTCAACCCCCTCTACGACTTCCGCGCCCTGCTTCCCTGGTCCTTGCAAAGCCTGATCCTGTTGCTGGGGCGTGGTTTCAGTATTTTTTCACCGCTAAATCCTGAACCCTATGCCTACACCCCAAAGAACCCCTAAACCCTAAACTTTCTATGCCCTAAACTCCCCTAAACCCTAAAGAACGTCGAGGCGCCAGGGGATCAGGGCTGAGAGTTTGGTAGGATTTGGCGTGTGGGGAGTCACCGCTTACGGGTGTAGGTTCTGGAGGACTACATGGAGAAACCCGCCCGACAAGCCTCCACCAAACCTACAAGAGACAGCGGCATGTGCTGTCGGCTAAAAGATGGCTCCCTTAGGCCTTTGTTTTGCCACCGACTTTTAGCAAGTATGCTACAACATAATGCTGAAGGCCTCTCAAGAACACTGGCGCGGAAGAGGAGAATAGATTGGAACAGCGCTAATGGTCAAAGCACGACAGGGCACATCCCAGAAGCTTTCCAAAAGAGAAGGGTGTGGTGGCAGTCATAAGATAAAAGCCAGAACCATTTCTATCGAGTTTGAAAGCAGGATCCTTGTTGTAAAGACCCCTTTCGAATGACCATTCATACCAAGAGATCCTCACATGACTATAAGATCCTGAAGAGAGGGTGGTTCAACGGGAGAAGAAAAGATTATTCAGTTATGCTATATACCACCCAATGGGCCCCCCTTCTCTTAAGGATCCCAGAATATCAGGTCAGACATGAACCTGGCGGAAATCGATGATGATTGCCTGGCCAACGCCACTCTCTTGGAGGCGACTTCCAAGCATCCAAGGGGAACAGGAGGGACCCTTAAAAAGGACCCCTAGGTAATACACCCTTAATATTGCGATTTTTTATACCCATTACATAGCCCATTATAGGGTAGGGGTCCCCATTTAGGGTCCCTCCTTTTCCCCTTTTGAAAGCAGATGCCGTGAGTTCAGGCTCTCAGATCCCGGTGTTCCTCCCTGAAACTCCGGAGGCTCTGATACGGTTTACCTTAACCCTGAAGAACCTCCCTTTTTGGGGTTCCCTATCATGACTTCCTTATATAAGTCCTTAAAAAGGTAGGTTCTTCAGGGTTAAGGTAAGGTTTAGGTTGCAGGGTTTAAAGCTTTAAGGTAAAGGTTTAGGGGGTACCGGAAAAAACGGGGCTGCGAGTTCCCTAGGCGCTGGCCGGCACCTCAATCCGGTTTGAAGAAGGGAGGCACCGTCATAGTGGGCTGATCTCGGGTTCCATGTCGATCAATTTTGTCTTCGATATGGGTGTATATGCACTTAGACGGGCAAGGAACGGCTCTCGTAGCTTAGCCTTTTGTAAGTACGACCCCTATGCAGAATCTTCCGGAGCTCCTGAAGCCTGGAACGCAAGGCCATAAACCGTATAATGAGCACCGATGCAACCCGAGGACACTGTAGAAGATCTAGTATAACGCCGATATAAAGAGAAGCCACACCCAGTACGGAGGCAGCATCTAGAAAGTCCTCACCCCTTCAAAGGCCCGTAAGCTTGACGCTACACCTAGAAAGGCTTAGAGCTTTAAGACGGGGACCTACCCAGAGACTCCAATATCCCTTAATTAAGGAATATACACTAAATTATAGTAGGATCCTTAATATGATTTAAGGTATATTCCTTAATTAAGGGATATTGGAGTCTCTGGGTAGCTCTTGTTCGAAAGTCTGGCAGCTTCACCTCGCAGCTGTACTGGCTCTTGACAGGCTAAGCCTAACATATTGGAGTTTCCGAAAATTCGGGGTACCTCGTTTTGGGCTCCTTATAATAAGGATCCTGCTATTTAGGGAACTATATTAGGGTCCCCCATTTTCGGAAACTCCCATATTTATCGGCTTTTCGGAAGGTTTCAGGTTCAGCTAGGTAGGGCTTTGGGACATTTTATATTTTCCCTTATTGGTCTTAAGAGGATCTTATTTACTAATATCTTTCAAAGGCACTAAAAGCCCCACCTAGTTCAGGATTTGTGGCTTTGAGACCTTAGGCTTTGAGGACTCCCGCGCATTCGAGCGTCCAAGTGGATGGTTTCAGCTTTCGGGTTGCTATGGCGTGGAGCACAGGATTACGGCAGGGTTCTGAACAATTAGTCGTTGTACTCCCTTAGAGCCCGCATTGAGTCGGGTTTAGGGTTCAGGGGGGTCAGACCCTAATAGTATACTCGTAGTTGCCGCGTCTTCAGGTGCTCGAGATTGGTGGCAATGTGCTCACCGAGCTCCCGCCACTTGGCTGGATCGAGGGTCCTCGATATCAGGCTGATGGACCTCCTGGCAAGGTCTGGACCTTAACTCCTAAAACCCTAAGGTCCTAAAAGCCCTAAACCCTAACTGTAAACCCTAGACCCTAAACCGTTCTGGGGACCGATGGAAAGGATTCTGTTGATGCGGAAGCTGTGAAGCCCATGTACATGTCATGCTGTTGTGTTCTGGTTTAAGTCAGACGACTGAGCCATGAAGTCCCGGGCTGAATGCCCTTACTTGAGTTCAATGCACTGTGTACAACTTAGAAGCTTCAACTTTGTACATCCCGAAGCCAGAGTTGAACAGTTACGACAGGCTTGTTTGAAGTGCCAAAAGAAGAGTGCGCCGTGCGATGGACCCGAATCACCCTGACTTCGCCATCCCAAGAACAGGCACGATCATGAATGATCATCAGGGTATGAGCCCAAGACGTCCCTCTGTGCTTGAGGGTGAGGAAAGCGGGCCTTCCTACGGTGCGGCGACTTCGCGCCCCGGCGAGCAGAGGACAAGAACGGATGTTGTTGGGGATAAGAGTTTGGCGAATGGTGTGCCCGCAGCTGCGAGTGGTGGACCGCCTGGTCTTGATCAGGCGCCCGGACCACAGCCAGTTGTGTCTCCGCCGGTGCCCTCTGTTTCTGACTTCTTGAGTACTTCGGCGGCTTTGAATCGAGATGATCAAGGGCCTACGTTTACGGCTGGAGTACTTCCGGGGGTTCAGGATGCAGGTGAAACCGGCAGTCGAGGAAACGTTCGTGTGCAAGCTGGAGGGTTTGAGTTCTCTCCACCGGAGGCCTTTCCGGCGGAGCAACCTCAAGCTACGTCTACTAACCAGGTGATGTGGTTTGCACGCATCGGAGAGTTTGTGCAGAGACGTGTGGCACAGGCAGGAGCAGCTATGAACCCGCTTCTGGAAGCTCGCACGCCTCGGCCATCGTCTCAGGTCTTGCAGACTCCATCGCCTCGGGTGCCTCGACTCTTCTCCCCAGAAGCAGAACACACGATGTCTCAGTGGACAAGGAGGGCACCTCATCTTTACTCTCCGGAGCAGCGAGCGAACGAAGAGTCATCGAGTGCGTCCTTGACACAGGAGCAAGTCTTGGCGGAGGTGCAGAAGCAAGTTCGTGTTGAGATGAGGGCACACCATGAAGAACGACAAGCCTTGGCGATGGAGAACCAGCAGCTAAAGGACATGCTGGAGAAAGTTTTGACTCAGGTGCAGTCTCGTGGACTGGACGGCAGAGGGAGTGAGAGCGTACGCGGAAATTTGCCTGGACCCCATGGAAGCCTTCTGGAGGACAAGTCACAGGAGCGCGGAGGAAATCCAGGTGGACCGCATCAGCTACCCAGTGTACCTGGGGATGATCCTTCTAAAGCCCAACCAGACCCGGGAGTATCTGCGCGTTTCAACCCTGAACAAGGTGATCCACGAGGAGGCCATGAAGGAGCTCGACTACCTGGCGGCAACCCGCTTGGAGCGTGGCTACCATTTGGAAGCAAGCGCACCGGAGGAAGCGGAGCTGGGAAGACGGAGCTTGGGCCTGCTGGAGGACAGTCACAACCACCGCCTCCGGCGGCGGCTTCGTCTGCGACCCATCCTACCTCTACGGTGACTACGACTACAGACCCACTTGGGGTGTTAGTGCAAGGGATGGCGCAGCTACAGACAGCGATGTCAGAGACCTTGACGTCGCGGACCAAGGAGCCCGAAGTTGTGAAACCGGGCCTTGCAGAACTGCCTGGACTGGCAGAAATGGGGCCGAACTCGGCCATAGATGTGGGAGATTGGTTGCATGGCCTTCAGAACCACATGGGTGACTTGAGCAACAACAGCGGACAATGGTGGTCTGAGGTCGTGCAGTGTCTTACAAAGTACTACGAGGCGTACCTCGCTGCGTCCAACGTCGGCAAGCTCACGATCCGGGCTGATGATTATGAGTCCACTACCTTGAAGGACGCTAAATGGGCCAGGGTGGATAAACGGGCTTCATCTATGATCCTGGCCTGTGTTCCTGAGGCTGTGAAGAGTGAGCTGTTGTCCACCAGATTGGTGGGCTCCCTACCAATGCTGTGCAGGATTGTCGTGTTGTACCGTCCGGGCTCCATTGCAGAAAGACAGCAGGTTCTACGTGCTTTGGAGTCGCCAACTCAGGCGAACAACGCGGCCGATGCCGTGACTGAGCTTCGGAAGTGGGCTCGGTGGATGGCCCGCGCGACGGACATTGGCATACAATGCCCAGATGCTAGCGTCTTGGTTCGTGGGCTTGACGGCATTGTGAAGAAAGTCCTCCTCGAGCACGCCGACATCGCTTTCAGAGTTTCTATGTTGCGTTACAACTTGGAAGTGGACACTCGACCGACAGTGAAGGGTGCGAGGGACCTACAGCAGGCTTTGATGAGCGAGCTTGAGCAGGTGGCGTTCAGAGGAAGGTCAGCCAATGGGATGGGCCCGAGTGTAAAGGCAGCTTCTGTGACGCTGCCTCCAACCACAACCCCGAAGGGAGATTCGGGCCATGGTGATGGTGGCAGCCCCTCTGGGCAACCGAAGGCCAAAGCCAAGCCGGCATGCAGGTTCTACTTGACGGACAAGGGATGCAGCAAGGGATCCTCGTGTACGTTCTCTCATGCATTCACGCGGAAGGAGAGAATGGGAAGGTGTTGGACATGTGGTAGCACCCAACATCACCAGCCGGAGTGCCCGACACGGACACAAGGTGGGGCAAGCCCATCTGCAAAGGCGGGTGCCGCCTCTAAGGCGCCTCCTTTTGTGAAGGCGGTGACTGAGGTGGCAGCGGCTACCCCGACAGCTGGGTCTTCTACGACATCTACGAGTACGGGAGCTACCACTGCAGCGCCTACTACCACGGCTGAGGCGGACCGCCCGACAGTCCCTGAGAATGAGTTGAAGGTTCTGCTGCAGGAAGCGAGCGCTATGCTTAAGGAGATTCGGCAGTTGAAGATGTTGGCCTACTCCACAACACAAGTGGAGAACCGAGCAACCAGCTCGGGATGCAACCCGTTCACGGGCCGGACTGGACTGCTGGACTCGGGGGCCTCCCATCCTTTTCGGGAGGCTACAGACGTGGAGCTTGAGGATGCGGATCGTGTTCGTGTACAACTCGCGGACGGCAAGGAGGTGGTTTTGGCCCAAAACTCCAGTGGCACGTTGCTGACAAAAAGGGTTGGTGGCGACAGCTCAGGTCCGATTGTGCCGCTTGGTGCATTGGTCCAGGACTTAGGCTGCCAGATTTCGTGGACGAGACGTGGAGGCCTCACCATACGACACCCAGAACATGGGCTAATACGCCCTTCAGTGATCGGGCGGTGTCCGGTGGTTGCTGAGCACCAGGCCTTGGATCTCATCTACGAGATAGAGTGTGAGAAGCTTCGACAGCTCCAGTACTCTACAAGGGCAACTGCAAAGGCTATCTGGTTGTGGGACAAAGAAAAACCCTGGGCGAGGCACCTTGACGACTTCATCCGAGGCGGTGGACGAGGAGCACAACTTCGGGCTATGTTTTCGGAAGGTTCACCTTTCTCCACGTGGACTGAATGGGATCGCGCTTTGGTTGCCGAACATGTGGACCTTGATGATAGGTCTGGGTGGACGTACCTACGTGCTCTTCCTGGATCACGGCAGCGACGGAAGCGGATGATGAGCCTACCTTGGGTCATTCATCTCTATGCGGGCCCAGGGAGAAACGTGGACCCCCTTTTCCGTGAACTAGATGACGGAAGGGTTCTGGTGCAGGTTGACATCAATCGTTCCAAGGCTGAGGACATGGGCATGGTTGCTGGAGTGTACCGTGCACTACTTTGGGCTGCGGCTACAGGGAGAGTTGATGGAATCCTGGGGAGCCCGCCGATGCGAGTGGACTTGGTTCAGAAGATGATGTGGCTTATGATGGTGGCAAAGGCAGCGCGCAGCCATCATGGAGGACATCCGGTTTTCGCTATGATGGAGGGGAAGAAGTTGATGGATTTGGTTCGTGTGGGAGGCGTTGAGAAGTGGGCTCCGGTTACGTCTTCCTGGGATCCGTTTACCGAGGTGATGTGTCTTGAGGAGGACAATGAGTGCATGGCCACAAACTTGACGTTCGAGCCTGAACCGCCCTCAGCGACTACAGTTGGAACTGCTTGGACCCCGGAGTTCAAGGAGTCTTTAGTGGATGCGATTCGACTATGGGGTCGTGAACCAGAAGCTCTTCAAGTGATGAAGTGGGCAAAGAAGCTGGACGCTGACCCGGGCAGGTTCTTAGAAGCGTTCACTGACAAGGAGCTTGCGATGTGGCGAACACATGTGAGGAACAACCACATTCCCTACGACCGACGATGCCGTACCTGTGTTACTACCAGTGGGACGGGAAAAGTTCATAGGCGAGTTCGGCATCCTTCCTCGCATTGTCTTAGTCTAGATATAGCAGGGCCTTTTCGACACAAGGCTGCTGATCCTAACCACAAGGACTACCGCTACCTCCTTGTCGGAGCGTTCACCATGCCACGACTACCAGCAGACGACCCAAAGTCCGAGGAACCACATGTACTACCAGCAGACGACCCAAAGTCCGAGGAACCACATGTACTACCAGATGGACATGATCACTTTGTGCCGTTAGTTCTGGGTGGTCACAATGAGTTTGAAGGGGCGTTCGGGGGCATTGGTGATGTGTTTCCAGGAGATAGCGCAGGTGACCCCATGGAAGAGATCACTGAGAAGCGTGCACCCAGAAAGTACCCCGAAGGTGAGTGCCGTGGTCTCTCTGAGGAGGAGTTCAAGCGCTTGTTTGATGAGGTCGGGCATGCGATGGATTTCCAGACGATCTACCTGGTTCAGCCTTTGACGACTAGGACGGCGGGGGAAGTTACAGCTGCGGTGCAGTCCTTGGTTCTTCGCCTCAAGGCGGAGGGACTGTACATTTCGCGGATGCACGCGGATCGAGCACGTGAGCTTCGTGTGGAGTCCATAAAAAGGTGGGCCCTCGAGAGAGGGATCTTCTGCACCTACACGGAAGGACAATCTCCTCAGGCTAACGGGAAGGCGGAGGCTGGAGTCAAGTGGGTGAAGTCGGCGGTGAAGAGACTTCTTGCGGCTGGTGATCTACCAAAAGAGGCTTGGGCAGTGGCTGCAAACTACGCAACGCAGACAAGGATGGAACAGCTACTTCGACAGTCCTCTTCTATGCTACCGTTCGGAACGAAGGTCCATGTCCGGTCCAAGGTCTACGGAGCAGGTGGAAAGTATGATTTGGACTCACGATGGAAGGCTGGAACGTATGTTGGTCCCAGTTTGGAAGTACGCGGCGGTCATTTGATACGGTTTGAGGACGGGGCTTACATGACGAGCACGCACTTGAGACCCTATCTCTTTGAGCCCGACAAGGTTGTGGAGCTGGAGGAGTACGAGGTGATGTTACCGATGCCCACAAGGAGACTGCGGGAGAAATCTGGACCTCAGGCCCAAGAACCTGAAGATGACCGTGAGGCGCTCAGTCTGAAGTATGACCCTGAACATCCAGCGGAACAGTATGCCATGAGGCTACTTGAGGAGGAGTCTATGACCGCGGATCAGCTGGAGACTTTGGCACGGATGCTTCCATCTACGGCACCTACCCCAAAACGTTTTGGCCCTCAGAAGGACACACAGAAGGTCTGGACAACAGGTGCCTACGTCCATGGAGGCATTGTTGGAGTCAAGAAGGCCACTGCTGTTTTCCCTGCCAGTACGAATGCCTTTGTGAAGTATGTGAAGCAGCTAGATCCGGACCACAAGTTCAATGCTGTGGCTGTGACAACAGACATAGAAGCAAAGCAGCACGTGGATGCGCACAACGTGGGAATGAACCTAGTTGCAGGCCTCAGCCGGGAGGTCCTATGTTGTTGCCGCTTGATGGGGATACAACGCACCAAGTCTTTGACCCGAAGTTTAAGCACTCCACCAAATCGTGGTACGGTGGGTCCCGGATTGTGTTAGTGGCCTACTCAATCAGAGACAGCGGGAAGCTCAAGGAGAATCATGTTCAGTACCTACGTGAGCATGGATTTCGATGGGTGCCGCATTTGTCCAAGCCCCCTGCATGTGAGGAGGAGATGCCATCTTTAAAGACCTTACGGGTTGGGTTGTTGAACGCGGTGATGGATGAAAGTGTTCCAGAACAACCTCGAGATCCTCCAGAAGGTGAAGGTGGCGAAGCTTGTGTTAAGGATGAGAAGGTCCCAGAACAACATCGAGTTCCTCAGGTTGGTGAAAGCGGATCCTCAGGAGCTTGTCGGGGAGGAGATCACATGTTGAACTTGCCCCACGACATGGAGTTAGCTATTGGTGATCTAGAGGATCGAGCTTGCAGACTGCGTGATTTACTTGAAGAGGAAGAGATCTTGTCCGAAGAGTACAGAAGGCTTGGTCAAGCCACGCGGGAGAACCTGAAGGACACCAGGGACCAGGTTTGTGAGTTTTTAGAACAAGTTCATGAGGAGCTGCTTGGTCTTGAAAGACTACAGACAGTTGCATGCTTGAGGGCAGTGAGGACGATGACCGACCCCGCTGTAGACGACACCGTGGACTATGAGGCGTTGTTGGACAGCCTTGAGGAGGACCTTAAGGTTGTCCACACAGTCCCTGTCAACCAAGTCAGAAAGGCCTTGGAAAGGTGGACTGCAGCAATTCGAAAGGAGGTCGAAGCCTTGTTCTCTTCTGGAACTTTGAGAAGGGTGACTATCGAAGAGGCCAAGGAGATGGAGTCCCAAGGTCTCGTTACGTTTGCCCCAGCAAAATGCATCTTCACGCTCAAGCCCCCTCAGGTTTCTGGTTCAAAAGCAAGGAGAAAATGCAGGATGGTAATCTGCGGAAACCATGTTCAAGGCAATGCTGAGTTTGGTGATTTGTATGCAGCTGGGTCTTCGACTGATGCCTTACGCCTGACGTTGGTGATATCTGCTGTGATGAAGTGGGTTGGAGCCATCTCAGATATCATTGGGGCCTTTCTTTTGGCTGGCTGGCCAGCGCATCTTCCAAAATATGGAGTATATCCACCCAGAATAATCAGGGAAGCCAGCGTTGCCGGACTAGAAGCATGGATCGTGGAGCGACCGCTCTACGGTTTACGAGAAAGCCCCCGAATATGGTGTGATTACAGAAACAAACGACTGCTAAAGGCACGCATCCCTATAGACGGGCTGACGTTAGTCCTGAGGCCTACTGTTTCAGAGCCGGAGCTTTGGATCATATTGGACGAGGTGACTGGCGTCATGTACGGGCTCATGGTCTTGTATGTGGATGATATTGCCTATTTCTCCACCGAGCCTATTGTGTTGGCTGTGCACGCTTACGTGATTGAAGAATGGCCGGCCAGCGAACTTGAATGGATAACCGAAACCAACACTGTTCGGTATCTTGGAGTTGAGATTGGACGAGAAGTTCGCACCAATGAAGATGGAGAGGCTTTCCGTGTGTACACCATTGGACAATCTGCCTACGTTCGGGATCTGCTTAGGAGCTATGATATGGTTGATGTGGCCCCTACAGCTCTGCCTGTACCAAAGGAGTGGATCGAAACAGCCGAGAACGATGATGAGCCGGAGACCGACTACGACGAGCAGACTTTAAGGCAGGCTCAACGGGTGGTCGGAGAAATGCTCTGGCTACTGGGTCCATGGGTTAAGTCGCATCGGCTTGTGTTTAGTCGCATCGATCGAGTGTGCAGTTGGGGATTCTGCTAAAACGTGTCAGTTCGCATCCTCGGACATGCTTGTAGACCTAATGATTCAGCCAGTGTGCAGCTGCTGTTTGCGATTCCAGTGGTACCGGTTGCTGGCCCAAAGTCTCGAGCGGTTGCCTGTGGAATCAAGCGTCTACATGGGGAAGGGCTGGGTTTGACGTGCTGTGATGTTATGGATGATCACAGTGAATACTTATGTGTGCCTCCACCGGTTGCTTGTGGAATCGAGCGTCCACATGGGGAATGACTGGTTTTGGGGTGCTGTGACGCCCTCGACGTGTGCCCCGAGCGGGTGCTTCTGGAATCGAACGTCTACATGGGGAATGGCTAGTTCATGTGTAACCACTTATGACTCGACCGGCCCTATAGAATGTATGTAAAATCGAGCGTCTACATGGGGAATGGCTGGTTTTGATATGCTGTGCTGCCTCTGACGTATGTCATGAGCGGGTGCTTTTGGCAGTCGAGCGTCTACATGGGGAATGGCTGGCCTTGATGCGTTGTGATGCCATTGATGTGCGTCTGGCTCGCGAAATTGAGTGTCCACATGGGGAATGGCAAGTTTCTCGAGCGGTTGCCGGCCGAATCGCGCGCTCACATGGGGAATGGAACAGGTTTTGACAGCCGGTCGATAGGTAGGTGTAGGGTTGGAGGTCGCGCCGCGCTCGCGCGAGCTCGCGCGGGCGTCGCGCAGGCCTACTATCTATACCACAAGTCAGAACCCGAAAATCCCTGCAAAATACACTGTTGCAGTCCCCACTCGCGAACTAAACAAGCCCTGCGCAGGAGTTCCTCTGGCATGTTTCAATACTGCAAAATAAGCCCAAATACTTGCGGCACGCGCGCAGCTCACCTGTTTCGTTACATGTGTTGAAACCCACCTCCGGGCGGCGTCCACATGGGGTTTCGATATTTCTTGTGTGATGAAATGAGGTGATGTGAGTGCAAAATAGCCACGAATACCTGCGTCACGCGGCCTTTCTACTCATTTCGCTACATGTGTTGAAACCCACCTCCGTGCCGTGTGCCCATGGGGTTTCGCTACTTCTGATGTGACTAAACGCGGGTGATGCGACTAAACGCGGATCGAGCGTCACCTTGGGGTGTTGTGACTAAACGCGCCCTGACGCGACTTAACCCCGCTACACGTAGGGACAAGAACGAGGCCTGACTTGATGTTTGTTGTCTCTCATGCTGCTGGTTTGGTAGCAAAGAAGCCCTCCTACGTGGTGCGTCTGGGCACGAGACTGCTGGCATACTTAGCCGGAACGGCTGAGCTGAAGATGACAATGGGTCCAACCGAGAACACCGTGGAGCAAGAGCTTATCGCCTACACGGATGCCTCTTACGCGCCGTTCGGGCGCAGATCCTTTGGTGCAGCTGTTATCACTTTTGCTGGATCTCCAGTGGCCTGGAAGTCTGGCCGCCAGAGCTTCATCACATTGAGTGTTACTATGGAAGCAGAGTTGTACGCTGCAACTCAGGGTTGTACCTTGCTGAACTCGGTGTACGCATTACTTGCTGAGGTTTACCCTTGTCAGGTCAGGCGGGTGCTGGCTGTGGATAACACCAGCGCTGCAGCGATGCTGGCGGGTGGCCACGGGAGCCAAAGGACCAGACACCTTAAGATCCGAGCGAACTACGTGAGGGAAGCCGTTGAGGAAGGCAACCTTGAGATCCGTCACACGCCAGGCAGTGAGCAGTTAGCGGACCTGTCCACGAAGATGCAGTCGAAGATTAGGCTGCAACAGCTCTTGAGGCTTTGGGGATTTGTGGGCCTTGCTGCAAATGTGATCCAGACCATGAAAATCAAGCTTCTAGCAGCTCTGATGATGCTTGCTCAGTGTGTGTGCCCAGCTAGAGGTCAAGGAGTTGAGAGCAAAGACCCCTTGCCAGTGTCTACGTGGGATGAGCTCCTGATCATGCTGGTGCTGATAGCCTTCGTTGTGGTTTGTGCTTGGGAACTTCTTCGATGTGGATACCGACGGGTTCTAAGGTGGCACAAAAGGTACCGCAAGGCTGTGAAGTATGAACGAATGTCTCAGTTCACCTCCAAGGCAGCGAAGAAAGAGGTAGCCAAGGCGAGCGCTGATGAGAGGACTGAGACTACGTTGAAGAGGAGACAAACTACGGCACCGCGGTCTATGTTCCGAACGCCTTCGCCTACAAGGACGCCCAGTTTGCCTAGGACGCCGCAGTTTCCCACGGCATCCTCTGCCGGAAGTACGCCGTTACCGACTACCTCAACCACCAGGCCGAGATCTTCTACACCCCCGGTGCAACGGAGGCCATCGACACCACCTACCGGAACAAGCGGAGCCACCGAACGGGCTCGAGTATGTAAAGATGTGTTAGGCCTGATGACCTGTGAAGACCTTCGAACGGCCTTGCGACTGGAAGGACAACCGGTGTCAGGCTTGAAGGACGATCTGTGTGAAAGGCTGATGGTTCGCCTTATATCCACGGATGTCACGGACCGCCAGCTTCGCTACGTCTTGTACTTGTGGCGGCACAGGTCATTGAGCTACCGTTGTAAGCTACGCTGAGAGAACATCAACAACAAGTACAGGATCTCAGCGTGGATCGCAGAGTGGAAGGATGCCTGATAAAGTGCGGCATTACGCATGACGACTTCAATGAAACCAGATAAGTGGCGTGGAGCGTCACAGTACAGCTGCATGTTTGTGCTTGGGTGCGGTACGCATCCAGCAAGGAGGAGTGTTGATGCGGAAGCTGTGAAGCCCATGTACATGTCATGCTGTTGTGTTCTGGTTTAAGTCAGACGACTGAGCCATGAAGTCCCGGGCTGAATGCCCTTACTTGAGTTCAATGCACTGTGTACAACTTAGAAGCTTCAACTTTGTACATCCCGAAGCTAGAGTTGAACAGTTACGACAGGCTTGTTTGAAGTGCCAAAAGAAGAGTGCGCCGTGCGATGGACCCGAATCACCCTGACTTCGCCATCCCAAGAACAGGCACGATCATGAATGATCATCAGATTCCCTGTAACCGAAGGGACCCATCTTGTTTAAGGATCTTTATATAGAAACCGTAATAAGGAACCCGAAACCCTAAACCCCAAACCCCAAACCCTAAATCTACAACGAATGACCTACCATTGCTACAGACCTTGCCAGGCTTTGTCCGAGTGTGAGTGTCAAAAAAAGGTAGATCTTTTCGGCTACATGTCATACTTAGCATGTCAGCTGCTTCTTCTTGGAGCCCTTAGGGCCCTCTCCGACTTGCAGGCATACTTTATTTGGGCTTCATTACAGTGGGGTAGTATATGGGAGTTTCCGAAAATAGGGAACCCTAATCTAGTACCCGAAATAGTAGGATCCTTATTATAAAGACCCCAAAATAAGGTACCCCTAATTTTCGGAAACTCCCATATGGGACATCCCTATCTTTACCTTGGCTTATGTAGGACTCAAGCCCAGAGTAGAGGTTACATCCAGATCTGAAATAAGGTGAGAGATTGGTCCAAAACCCAACTTTTCAACTTTTGGGCTCTTTCTTGAACCAATGCGTTCATATGAAAACTTTTAACTCCCCGAAACCTCGTCTGACTTGTCGAGAGCGCTTGACCAAGAACTCTTGGGCTCTTCCCAAACAGTCTTACACTGAAAGCTTAAACTTACTTCTATCTGGTTCTTAGTAGGGGGAATGGATTATGGGGGCTATTATTGGGGATTGTATGGAGACTACTTTAGGGATTCATTCCCCCATTCCCTACTAAGAACCAGACAGACTTTTAGCCAGAGTAGGCCCTTATTCCCTTTTTTCAGGGTTTAGGTTCCCAAAAATACCCTTTTTAACCAAAAAGGCCACCCTGTTTGTTGATTCCTAGGTTACTCTTAGGTCTAGATCCCCTAGAACCCTTAGAGATCCCGATTAAGGAGCCCTTATGGATCCCTTTAAAGGGCACCCTTTTGATTCATAGGTTGCTCTTAGGTCTAGCTGTTTTTCTTGAGGGAGTAAAGGCTTTTCGAGGCCGAAGTCCTAGTCTTCCCATGAGACTCCTGGGCTCTTTCATTGCTTCCTCGATCCCGAGCCCGAGATCACAATTTAGGGGTTAGGGGTTAGGAGTTTGGAGTTTAGGGGTTTAGGGGTTTAGGATTTTGGGCTTAGGGTTTAGGGTTTTAGTATGAGTCTTTTTTCATCGTGGCCTGCTGGGAGAGAAGGGTTAAGAACACCCCCAACCCGTGACCGTTAAGTTTGAATAAAAAAAGCGCCCCGAAGCCCACTAGCATCAGTCGTGAACAGGCGTTTGAGAAAGTTTCAGTCAGATTTAGACGCCCTAGGCACCAAGCCCTAAGCCGTATACCCAAATCCCTAAGCCCTTAAACGACCAAGGTCCAAGGCGTTTTCTTCGCTCTCTGCACTTCGTGTCCTGGACGCTTGCATGCAGCCAAGTCCTCACTTACACTGTTTAGGCCTTCAAGGATGTAGGGGTTCAAGTTGAATAAAGTAGGTCTGGCTAAGACACGCTTGTTGTGGCATCGGCTGGCTTTTTTGGGCTTGTGGCATCTGTTGCCTTTTTCGGGCGGTTTGTAACTGTAATGTTCGAGAAGCTTGTTGAAAGTCCCGGCTAAAGCCCATTAAAGAAGCCTTGAAACGGAAACCCTTCAACAAACCCCACACCCAAAAAGACCCTCAACCACAAACTGTCCGAGTCCGGAGCTTCGTATCCGAGATCTAGAAAACTTGAAACCGTAACCGGACCCTCCATTTCAGAGTTGAGGGTTTAGTGTTTAGAGTCCGGCAACACCATTTCGGAGTTGACGGTTTAGGGTTCAGAGTGGGTTTAGGGTTCAGAGTCCGGCAACAGCATTTCAGAGTTGAGGGTTTAGGGCAACACAGAAGCCATCGCCCACGAGCCGGCCTTTATTCTAAAGAAGTGCGGTGTACCTGCGAACCTTGCAGCCGAAAATCGTAGGGTTTTCAAGGACTGTAGGGTCGAAGGGTTTGAGACTTCTAATTCTAGGGTTTAGGAGTCGTAAACAACCCTACACCCCTAGACCCTAAACTGTTACGTAGGGCTTCAGCGCTGTGGCCCGCTAACCTGCACCATCCTGCCGTAGATCAGGACGCATCCCGCAACCGCCTCGTGCTCACAAACTCCACTCCCTTCGATGCCCTCACAGACCTGGAGTCCATTGGCTAGACGGCTTCTGCAGGGTTTGGGCAGGCATCTTCTGAAGTAGGAGTTTGGACGTTCAGTCCGGACACTGGTAGCATATCATGTTCTATTACAGGTGTCAGTTGTGTTACTAGGACCCAGAGTAGGCTCTTATCCCTTTTTTAGGGTTTAGGTTTCCTTATAACACGCTTTAAGCCAAAAAACAGCACCCTTTTTGTTCCTAGGTTACTCTTAGGTCTAGTTGTTTACCAGCGGAGAACAACTTTTCTCCGATGGTAGGGCTGCGGGGATTCTGGCGTTGGGTTTGGCTTGAGGAACATCTCGGACCGTAAAAGCCTCCAAAGCCTTAATCTTGCACTCCAATGCGTCATGAGGGCTTGGCATCTTACCACAGGCGACTAAATAATTACCAAAACTATTCTGGGGGTTTGTTCTTTACAAATGTAGTATAATGGGTCCCAACACCCCATTCTAATTATTAAGGACCCTTGACCCTAAACCCTTATAGTAGCCCTTAAAGAACCCCTTTAAGGGACACTTTAAAACCCTCTGAAGTACCAGCTGCTTTCAGAAGCCTGAAAGGATTTCTCAGAACGGCAGGACGCTTATGACAATTATGACAGGGGTCCTGTCACGGTTTAGGGTTTAGGGTTTAGGGACTACTTGGAGGTTCATGGGGAGCCAAAAGTACATAGGGTCATAAGTCCCCTAATATGGGTTGTAAGAATAATTACCCCACTTATAACTAGCCATGAGCCTCCAAGTAATGTCTTAAATCTATGAAACCTGTAGAAATCACGGAGGATTCCGAAGTGGCAGGGACGACGGCAAAGCTTCAACCAGAAACTTTCAGATTTCAGTCGAGCTCCAAGCGGATTAGCTTTTAGGGTTTGGTGTCGTGTGGTTTTCAACCAAAGCGCAAGAACACGTCTGCCCCCACATCCTTAGACACCAAAGCCAACAGCACTGCGCAACAAACCGATGCGAAACCAACACAACAGCCTGCCCCCCGAGTCCCCGGCCCCAGGCATCTCGTGCCTACGCGACGTTATTAAGCCATAAGCCAAAAGCCCTGGAGGCAGAAAGCATGCGCCCATAATAACTTTACTTGAACATGTGCAGTTGCACCAACGGCCACAACGTGCCTAAATCAATTTCCTCAGCCTCGAACCCTTCACCCGTGCACCTCGTAATGTAGGGGCCAAAATAAGTACCCAAAAATATTGTGGTGTTCCTTATTGTTGCTTTAGTATAAAATACCCGTGAATTATAGTAATCCTTCTAGACCCATGTTATGGGAATCCTATTCCAATTAGTAAGGCCCCCATACCCTAAACCCCTAACCCCCAAACCCGAAAACGCCTAAACCCTAAACCCTAAAGCCGTAAACCCTTAAGCCCTTTGTGGGCATTGCCTGCGTGCCCTCTCCGGCAAAAATCAAGATGATTGTGGGTCGTAGACTGGCTAGACTTGAGTCCAGTGGCAAAACAAGGCAAGAGGTTTAGGGTTTAAGGGTTTAGGGTTTAGGGTGAAGCCTGGTTAATGAGCCGGGGTATTTGGCCAATGAGCTGTCACTGGGACTCGCGAAGGCTGGTCCGAGAGCGAGTCCTCAAACCCTAAGTCCTAAATCCCGGCCCAACTAGAGTAGCCTTCAAGCTGAGGCTTTTGGACCTCTCCGACAACAAGCTCACCGACCTCCCACCAGGTCTATTCAGGCCTCCTTCAGGTTTTGTGGTTGGGTTTGGGGTCAGGGGGTCTAGGATTTGGGGGCTACGGTTGAGGGGTTTATGGGTTTAGGGGCTTAGGGTTTAGAGGTTTGTGGGTTTTAGGGGTTTCGGGTTTAGGGTTGAGTGATTTAGGGTTCAGGGGTTTAGGCTTTAGGGCTTTCCCAAGTTTTGGTGGCAGATCTTGAGGGCTTTGTTCAGTTTCCCTCGCCTGAGCTTGCGCCATCCGTTAGTCAAAGGGGAAAAGGAGGGACCCTTAATGGGGACCCTTGGGACCCTATAATGGGCTATATAATGGGTATATAATAGCAATATTCAGGGTATATACCTAGGGGTCCTTATTAAGGGTCCCTCCTTTTACCCTTGCGGTTAGGTTGCTCATCTAGACCTCGACTTCGGCACGCAAGTTCGTCATGGGTTGAATTTGCAGCTGTGTGCCAGGGTTCTTTGACACTTCTTGTCGTATGCTTGGGCCTGCGCAGCCAACTTGCCAGGGTAGTTTTACTCTGTTTGCAGGTGAAAGTTAATGCTGGCCCAGTACCGGAAACAACCATCTATCCTGACCGGAAGCCGAAAACTGCAAGCTTCAAATCTAAGCAACGCCGGCAAACAAGCAAACCCCAAGACCCCAACACCCTAAACCCTGACCCCTAAACCCTTAACCCTAAACCCTAAACTCTTAACCCTAAACCCTTAACCCTTAACCCTAAACCCTAAACCCTTAACCCTTAACCCTAAACCTGAACCACTCAACCTTTGGCCTTAAGCCCCGAGGCCGTCACCCCAACCGGATCGCACGACCCTACACCCTAAGCCCCTGAACCGAAACGCGTAAACCCCTAAGCCCCTAAACCCCGAAATCCTAAGCCCTAAACCCGAAACCCCTGAACTTCGGAACCCGACACCCCTGAACTTCAGAACCCCACACCCCTGAACTTCAGAACTCTAAACCCCTGAGCTTCAGAACCCTAACATCGAGTATGAGCGCCGGACTCTAGCGGCATATCAGACCTCGGAAGGAACCTTCAGAAGCTCACCGCTCTGCACCTCGGCGATTTCCGGCAGGGTTTAGGGTTTAGGGCCCTAAACCCTAAACCCGAAAACCCTAAGCCCTACAACCCTAAACCCTGAAACCCTAAATCCTAAAACCCTAGACCCTAAACCAAAAAGCCGAACACCGTAAACCCTAAACCCTGAGTTTAGGGCAGAGGCGGATGTGGAGCTTTGCCAGCTTGGGATGTGGAGTGAATTTTTTTTCTGAGGTGGGAGCGTTGGGTTGCGGCGTTGTTGGCAAGTTGGTCATACCCGCAAGAGTGGACCCGGATAGCTATTTCTAGTGCAACTTCGCAAGTGAAATTTTTCGCAGCAAGACGTTACAGGAGTCGGCTTCTCTTCACTGCTCCGTTCCGTGATTTCAGTGGCTGTGCCTTTTAAGGGCTGGAGACGGGGGATGGTAACAACAACTCCCACCGCTAGGATCGGAGGTTGAGTCGCTGTTGCCCCTGAAGCCCAGTCCTAACCTATTAAGGTAAAAGCCAGAAAGTTGGAATATGATTATCCTACCCCTTCTATGGTAAATTATAGGGTATCCTACCATGAAACCATATTCCAACTTTCTGGAGTTCCCTGTAACCTTCCACATCCAAGCATCGCAGTATTCTGGGCCCTAGTATACCTTTCAGGGAGGGGCTGGATGTAGGACTGCACTAGCCTAACGACCCTAACCCCTAGGCCCCTAAACCTCTACATCCTAAATCCTAAAACCTTAAACCCCTAAATCCTAAATCCCTAAATCCTAAACCCTCCAAGGATGCAGCAAACTGTCGCCCCCTGGAAAAAAGAGTTCAAAAAACTTACACCCTACTACTACTACTACTACTACTACTACTACTACTACTACTACTACTACTACTACTACTACTACTACTACTACTACTACTACTACTACTACTACTACTACTACTACTACTACTCCTACTCCTACTCCTACTCCTACTCCTACTCCTACTCCTACTACTACTACTACTACTACTACTACTACTACTACTACTACTACTACTATTACTACTATACTATTACTACTCTTACTACTATCACTATACGACTATTACTAGTACTCCTGATCCGCATGAAGTCGGCTAGGAGCCTCGCAGAGAACGAGCTGAAAGTGCTACCGCCGGGAACGTGGCGGCCCCAGCCTTCCCCCAGTGCTTCCCAGAGACTGAAAATACCCCTTAATTAAGGTATACCTAGGGTTCCTTTAAGGGATCTATAGGGTTTAGGGTTTAGGGAATTCTAATATCCCTTAATTAAGGAATATACCTTAAATCATATTAAAGATCCTACTATAATTTAAGGTACATTCCTTAATTAAGGGATGTTGGAGTCGGAGTCTCTGGGTTTGCTCTCGGTCATGCTGCTCTGGCTATGTATCTGCGTCTCTAGTCATAGTACTTGCATATGAGTATACATATATATATATATATATATACACAGCAATGCAGGGATACGCATGTGTGTGTATATATATATATATATACACATAGACAAACACGTACAGACATATACACATGTTGCAAGGTCAGTTCGCTATAGCTGCAACGGTTCTTGCATTGCCATGGTCGTATTCGTGTTCGGGTGCCAGGTCTTAGGGCTTACAGGCGCAAAGTAGCTTTTTGGGGTATATTAGAGGGTAGTTGGGGGTTCTAGGTAATTAGGTTTCGGGTTTAGAGTTTCGAGTTCAGAGGTTTCAGGGCTTTTGGGTATTGGCATTCTGGGCTTGTTTTATCCGCCCAAAAATGTCGAAACCTGAGCCAAACCGCCAACCTCCCCACGAAAAGTTTCCGACATTTTCCGACACCTCCACAAAACCTTCAAACACCCAAAACCCTAAACCCCAAACCTTAAACCCCAATCCGAAACATTCCCACCTCCGAGGTTTCAGGGTCTCGAAGGCCTCCGGCGATTAGACCTGCACGTGGCCGGGTTGCATGAACTCCAGCAAGAGGCGCGTCAGGGGTTTAGGGCTTCGACAGGGCTTGCTCCATTCTTAGTAGGGTTCTGCAACGGTGCTGGCTTTGGGGTTTAGGGCATTAATCGTTGAGCGTTTAGGCCCTAAACTTTAGGGTTTGTCTGTTGTAGAAGGTCTTGTCACTTGTCGTCGTCAGTTAGCTGGGCGTTGGTAGGTTTCGAGTTTAGGGCGGAGGGTTCGGGTTTTCGGTTTGCGGGTTTCGTTGGCATTGGTGAGGTCTTGGGGTTTTCAAACCCCAAACCCTGAAGCCTAAACTGGCTGTGAACCCTTACTGACTTGCGACGTAGGAGGCCGAAAGCCCTAAACCAAAAACAAATTTCGAAACCTTTTAAGCCCGTGCAATACTCTTGTTCGATGACAACGGGTAGAATTGTAGATGCAAGCTGCGTGATGGGATGATGGAGGAGTCACGGGGTATCCTTAGACTGTTGGGGCTAGTCGACTTCTACTTTCTCGCAGTGCTGCTGGGTCTCAAGGGTCCGACAAGTACATGAACACTGAAGTGTTTGTGGTTGTGACTTGCTGCTGGGCTTGTCTGCTCAGAGTTCAGATCTTCCCTGGGATCCTCTTCAGTTGAGTTCGGACGAGCTCCCTGCGGTGCGACTTTGTTCAGTTGGGCCGGTGGCAAAAAACAGCCTCAGCCCTACAAGTAAGTGTGTCTTTGAGTGCTTCTGGGTTTTCCCTTTGTGGTGAGCGGAGTCCTCATGTTTCCCCGTTTTTGTTCTCAGGCGGGAGGCGTCAAGAGCAATCCCGAAACTATCAACCCATAGCTTTTTGGACCATGAAGGACTGGTAGGAGCCCGATGCCAAATATATATGTATACACATGTGTTCATAGACATACATGTACACACATCCATCCATCCATCCATCCATCCATCCAACCATGCAAGCAAGCATGCATTTCTCTAAATGGCGAAATGAACTCACACACACATATGTGCGTATACATACATATACATATATATATATATATATATATATACATATATACATATTTATATATATATATATATATATATATATATCCCTTTGACCCGAAACTCGAGTGCCATCGTTGAGTCTTTCGTGCTACATCAAAGCCCTCAGCCCTCAGCCCCAAGCAATATAGAAGACTGTAGAAAGAGCCATATCGTATTTTGGACCTATTCCGTAGGCTGTTTTTGAATCGCACCAAAACATGTTCCAAAACCTTATCAAAACTATGACGCCTCCAAATCAACTGGATGGCTTCCCCCTTCTGACACTTGACGAGGCATTTCGCGGACTGGACTCCTTAGGCTCAGCTCAGTGGGAAACGGAGGATGTTGATCATTGTTAAGGGGTTTAGAGATTTGGGTTTACCGTGATGCTCCCTTATGATGTCTGTGATGTCATACTCGCTTCTCGCATGACACTTTACCGCTTGTTGCATACATCATTCCGCATCCTTGTCTTCTTTTTTGTGCCGAATTCGTTGCTGCTTCGAGGGGAGCGTGTTGCACTGTCATGAGTACATTGCTTGCCTTATCAACCGAGCAGCTTCGGTATCGTCTTTTGCGTGTTGGTCCCAGGCCAGTGGAAGTCGTTGTCTGGCTTTGTTAGGGTTTAGGAGTTTAGGAGTTTAGGGGTTTAGGAGTTTAGGGTTTAGGTTTGGGGTCTATGGTGCAAAAGAGTTTAGGGCTTTCAAGCACCCTGGTACACACTCGCGGGTTTTGACGCTCAGGAGAAGCCCAAGCCCTGACCCTGAGACTCGAACCCCCCAAGTCCCCACCCCTAAGCCCTAAGCCTCAACCCGCACCCTGACTAGGTAGGGCTTTGGGACATTTTATATTTCCCCTTATTGGTCTTAAGAGGATCTTATTTACTAATATCTTTCAAAGGCACTAAAAGCCCCACCTAGCTGAGCTAATACTGATTGTAAAAAGCGGTGTGCCATACACTCCGCAGCTCACTCACCCTGCATCGTAGGTTTGTCCTTGCCATCAAAGAGACAAACAAAAGCCCGAATCCTTAAGCCTTGAGCAACAAGCTTCTTAAAGCCCCCACACCCGGAACTCTAAACCCCTTGTTCTCCTCCCTCAATCAGAGTGGTAATCTGGAGGCTTCTGGCTAAAAGACACGAGGGCTCAACAAAAAAACCTAAGTGAGCTTCTTAAAAGCCCGGAGGCTTCCTGGATCTGTCTCAGAACTCCTTGTGCGACCTGCCAGACGGCAGCTTCGGTTCTCTGCGCCTCATACTCAGACTGCTCGCAGAGATGCACACTTGAAGGGATGCAGCACATGAACCCTAAACCCTAAAACCCTAAACCCTAAACCCTAAAACCCTAAACCCTAAACCCTAAACCCTAAAACCCTAAACCTAAACCCTAAACCCCTAAACCCTAAACCATAAACCCTAGACGCTACCATCCATACAGACCCTTTTGTGTCGGGTTCTCCTGCTGCAGGTTTTAGGGCCCAGTCATGTCTGAGTTCTATGTGGACTAAAGCCCAGAAGGCGTATTTAAACTACATCCGTATTCCCTCTGCTTCCAAGCTTCTCAAAGAAATTCAGGTTGATGCTGACCCTAAACCCTAAACCCTAAACCGACCTAGATGGTGCATTTCGGGCTTGCGTTGATGGGTTTTGGTGGGACGCTACCAGGCTTTCTAGTAGAAGGCGCAGGGGCCAGGGCTTTTTCGACTGCCTTGGTGCTGTCGGCAGGGTTCCACCCTAAACCCTATGAAACTATGAAACCCTAGCCCCTAAATTAAATCCGCCTTTAAACCCTAAACCCTAAATCCTGTGAAAACTTTCCGCAACTCCGATTGCATGCTCCCTTTTCGGGCTGAGGCCACCTGAAGCTGCTGAACCTGCGACGGGCTCAGCTGCTGTGAACACCTATCTCAGGGGCCGAGTATGTAACCTTCAACCTTTTGGGGTTTATAAAGTCATATATGTATATATATGTATAATACACACACCATAATTCAAGAGACTATATAGCCGCTAGGGAATTCAGCCCCTCTCATAACTATAAACCCTAGCGGGGTCTCGGTGTTTCGGTGTTGGAGGCGACGTACTAAAGTTCAACAAGTTCCCAAGCCCCGGAGCCAAGTTGGGGAGCCAGCTTGCCCTTCAGAGCTGCCACCAAAGTGGACCCTAGAGTCGCAAGTGCAGTGGTAATGGTAGTCGCAGGCATCGTCGTCGTCGTCGCAGTAGTAGTAGTAGTAGTAGTAGTAGTAGTAGTAGTAGTAGTAGTAGTAGTAGTCGTTGTTGTTGCAGCAGCAGAAGCAGTAGCAGCTCGAAGTACAAGGCTTCATCGCGGTAGGCAGAAGCAGCGCGGGTCAGAGTGTTGTTTCGGCTTTAGAGCAGGTCTTGTGCTGAACTCGGCGACACGCCGCCCTTCGTGACGATGCCAGGGAGAGGGTCTGTGCAGACGAGGCATCTGCAGACGGCCATTCATGACGCCGCCTCTCGGGGCCCGCGAGCCTTTCTGGGGTTTCTGCAACCTCACACCGCAGAGCGCTTTGCAAGCTGGAGTCCCTACAACCTCACTGCGGCGCTGCACAAGATAGTCGGCATGAGGCGCTCTCGGTTAGAAAGTTGGCTTGTTGAAGAGTTGCGCACGGCTGCTTGGGAGCTCGGAGCAGCAGCGGTGAGGTCGGATCTTCTTGACTCCCGTCAGCTGAGCAACCTGCTTTTGGACCTTCGGCAGCTGGAGCTCTGGGACGTGCTGCGAAAATTGGGCCCGGAGCTTCTCAAAAGAGTTGACACTGGCTTTTCCGAGCTCTCTGCTTGGGACTTGACCAACGCTTTGTCTGGCTGCGCAGCTCCCGCCTTGTTGGACGATCTTACTCTGAAAGCAGTTTTTCGGGCAGTCATGCACAAGCTGGCAGGCTGCGATGCGTGGTATTGGTGCAAATGGAAGGGCAAAGATGTTGCAAATACTGCCTATGCACTTGGCCTTTGGCGGCAATCTGCCGACGACCTGGTGAGCACCGCAGATGCGTGGTCATTGACGCAATCGCTCTGGACACGCACCCTGGAGCTCGCAGCCGGCATGGAGGCTGAGGAGTATGTCAACGTCTTGTGGGCCATGTCTGAGTTTCGGGTCAAGGGCTCGCACCTTTGCCAGGTGGTTGACACTTCCCTCGACGTACTACGCAGATGCCGCAGGAACTTGGGGCCAGACCTCTTGAGCCGCTTTGCTTCCGCGCTAGCAGAGCTCTGCAGGCGTCAGGGCACGGAAAACCCACAGGACAGGTCGCGTGCGAGCACCACAGGTGGCTCGAACTACGTGAACTCCTCCGAACGGATTTTTTTTGAGATGGTGGCGGAAGAGTCCTGGAGGATGACTTGGCCGGTCGCACGCCGTGGACGTTTGGTTTGGTCCTTCGCGTGCATGCGCTTGAAGCACGTGGCGCTTTTCGAACATGTCTTGGGAGAGAGCAGATGGGAGATGTGCTCGGAAGGCGGTTTGGCTGACATTTGTTGGGCATTGGTCACCGTGCAGCCCGCTGAAGTTGAGACTTCCTCTCGCCTGAGGGACCTACTTCCTCACCTTTCATCCCGACGGCTACCTCAGTGGCTGTGGCTGCTGTTGCTGTGGTGCTTTGCGGTCGCCGACATTTCTATTCCATCGGCGCTACAAGAGCACATCTACTGCGCCCTTTCAAGCACGGGGGCCGGCCATGCTGCGGCAACTGAGGGCTACAGCTGGACCGAGATCGATGCCCGGATGCTGGACCAAGTTCTCATGCTCTTAGGCTGGCAATCTTACAGTAGCAGCTTTTGCCCCACGGCTAAAGGAAATCCTCCGATGCCCTCGGCTTTTCAACGTGATGTTTTCGACATGCTGGAAGAGATGGGCCTAACCCCAGAGTTTGAAGCAGAGGGTTTCGATCTCTTCGTTAGAGACAGGTGCTTAGCAATGGAGGTGAATGGGCCTGCGCACTACGCCCTAGATTTGGAGCATTGGGACTACCATGCTGAAGTGGGCCGCAGCTTGTTGAAGCGACGCCTAGCTTCGAAGAAGGGCTACCATTTTGTCACAGTGCCATGGTGGGAGTGGGATCAAGCCTTGCGTGATCGTGGCGGTCGACGTGGATACCTGCAAAGCTTAGTGTCCAGACACATGACCACAGACTGGGGTTCCGCTTTTGCAAGCACCTCCGACTTGCGAGGGCAAAGGAGTGACAGCGCAGAAGCAGAGACCAAGCGGGGCTACACGCCTGCTGGGGCGCCATGGTCTGATGGTGCACAGATGCCGGTGCCGCCCTGCAGAGCTGAGGGAAGTAAGGACCGTGCTTGGGACAACTGGAAGTCCTCGGAATGGTGGCTTTGGGGCTGGAGGGATGGCTGGTGCAGCCATGGCGGTTGGAGCGACGGGAGCTGGAAGCGGCAGGATTAGGGCGAGGACTGCGGAACCGATTGGAGCCGCAGGGACAGCCGAGAATGGAAGTACGTTGGACCGCCCGGGGCCAGTCCTCAGGGCTATGTATAGATTTGGGTATAATTCTGGGGCCATGTATGGATTTGGGTATAATTCTGGGCTTGTACAGGTTAAGGCTTACGCTTATGGGATGAGATGAAAACTTGCGGCATGCCGGCTTATCGGATGATAACGGTCGCGTAATTTGCAGAGCCCATCCCTTTCATCGCCTTTATGTCAGGGCTCATTTCATTCATGACCTCACTCTATGTCAGGGCTCTACAACAACAGCAACAACAACGACAACAACAGCAACAACAACCTACAACTTTACAGACACCACCAAAACCATAACATGAGCAGCGCCCGGAAATCCGTCATCAGAAACACAACCATGCGAGAGGCCGTATACATGCTATGCACAAGTGCAGGGTTGAAAATCCCCAGGCTCCAAGCCATCCTAAATCCCGAAACCCCCTCATAGCCCATGTGCGATTTCGTGTATATACGGTAGTCTATCCTACCTTCACAGGAAAAAAGGCAACTTAACGGATCAACGCCCCAAGCCGCACGTGCCCCCCTGACTCTAACTTAGGGGCTGAGCCAGTAACCTGTAACCTTTTGGGGCTTATATAATCCTACTACAGTTCAAAAGGTTAACTTGTTTTGGGCTAGGGTGCCCAGCCCCTTAAGTCAAAAGATCTGCAACCTTTTGGGGGCTTGTATAAGCCTACTACAGTTCAAAAGGTTAACCTGTTTTGGGCTCGGGTGCCCGGCCCCTATGCTAAATGGGATTTTCCGAAAACTAGGGGTAGCTTATTTTGGGGTCCTTATAACAAGGATCCTACTAGTTAGGGTGCTATATTGGGGCCCCTATTTTACTTATTGGCTGTAAACTCAACTTTTCAACTTTTGGGGTTCTTATAAGGTAGTTGATTCTGAAAGTTTCAACTTTTATTCCCTTGGGTTTTGGGCCAGTGAGTTTATGAAACTCCTAAATGAACCGAGGTCCTCAAATCCGCTTTGCGAGGCTGGATCCGGAGTTTGGGTTGAACAGCGGCCGCGCTTTTTGACTTCAGGGTTTTAGGGCTTCGGGAAGTTTAGGGTTTAGGGGGCCTTAGGGTTTCGGGAAGTTTACGGTTTAGGGGGCCTTAGGGTTTCGGGAAGTTTACGGTTTAGGGGGCCTTAGGTTTTCGGGAAGTTTACGGTTTAGGGGGTTTTAGGGTTTCGGGAAGTTTACGGTTTAGGGGGCCTTAGGGTTTCGGGAAGTTTACGGTTTAGGGGGCCTTAGGGTTTCGGGAAGTTTAGGGTTTAGGGGGCCTTAGGGTTTCGGGAAGTTTAGGGTTTAGGCTAGGGGGGCTTAGGGCTTCTGGGGTTTAGGGTTTAGGCCCGCGGAGCCTGCTGTAAAAAGGGTTTAGGGTCTAGACACGCTTGGGGTGTAGGGATTTCGGAGTCTAGCTTCGTTTCGGAGGTTTAGGGGTAGGGGTCGTTTTGATCGGGAGTTTAGGAAGCTCGAGTCCAAGTGCCTGAAGATTGCCCGTAGTAGTGGAGTGGGTACCCTTTAACCACCAGTTAGTTCCTTCATGTCTACTCCTGGTTAGTTCATGAATCTGCCTGCCTTAGAGGGGAGTGCAAAAGGGACAAAGGGACCCTAGTTTTTAGGCCGCTGATGTAAGGAAGCTGGAAAATCAGGTGTCTACCTTAAGCCCCAAGCCAGAAGCCTTGCGTGTTTCCTTCACGACGTTTTTGAACCGGAAGCCAACTCAGAACCATCAATCGAAAGAGCCCTACCTAAACCCCCAAGAGTAGGCTAAATAACGGCCCAAAACCTACAAAGGGCTATTATTCTACATACTTTGGGGGTCCAGGTAGGGCCTAAGCCTGCAACCCAGCGATCCCATATCCTGAAGATTCCTAAACCTAAGAGCCGAAGTCTAACGGTTCATGAGGTAAATCCTGCATTACTTTAAGGACCCTAAACTATGGGAAGTGTGGAATATTCCCTATTATGGGTAATGCCTAAACTATGGGAATTGTGGAATATTCCTTATTATGGGTAATGCAGGATTTAGAGCATCAAAGGAAGCACCAAAGCTTCATAGCACATCTGGACTGGTAGCCTGTCGGCCCTGGTTTAGGGTTCAGGGTTTCGAGGCTTCTCCTCTAGACTTATAAACAACAGAAAAAATGCATCCGAAGCACAGGTCACAGGGGCAGCATTTCAGAATCTGTCAAGCTTGAAAGTCTTGGCCTTGGCCCCAGCGTGGGAGTTCAGGGATTCGTTTAGGGTGGGACATGGCTTGGGAGCTCTGTCTTGGGTCTATTTCATTCTGGACGGATTCAGGGCCGAGAATTAGCATGAGCTTCTCCTATGATTCTTACAACGATGTATCATGACCGACTGAAACATCTGACATCTGCAGGCAGGATCTGGGGTTTTGGTGATCGAGCCTCACGCGTGAGGGGCTTTAGGGCGGAGGGCTTTTAGGGTTTCTGGCTTTGGGGTGTGGGGTTGTGTGTGCGTCTCCACATCCCCAAGTCTTCAATGTCACGAGTTTTCTTGGCGTTCTTCTGGTTGGCTCTTAGGACTTTAACTTTTTGGGTTGTTATATGAACCATAACAAGGGGGCTAAAAGTGTAGTTTTTCGTATGGGTTCAGCCAGATTTACTAGTGAAGGGAGTTGAAGGCTGCCAGAACGCTACTGGTGAAACCCGGCAACCTTATGTTGGATGATCCAAGTTCTGGGATCACCTAAACCTAAACCCCCTACACCCTAACCTTTTGGCGCCAAATCCACCTGGGAGTTTCCGAAAAGACGGGACCCTTAATTTAATACCCTGGATAGCAGGATCTTGATTGTAAGGACCCCCAAAATACGGCGAATCTAATTTTCGGAAACTCTAACCCTAAACACTTTACCCTTGTAGAGCCCTTCAGAGGAACCCTTATGGTTCCCTTTAAAGGTACCCTTAACTAGGTAGGGCTTCGGGACATTTTATATTTCCCCTTATTGGTCTTAAGAGGATCTTATTTACTAATAGCTCTAAAAGCCCCACCTGGTTAATTTTCGGAAGCAGCCATCTCCACATCCCCAGGACCTCGCCAACCTTTGCATGGGCAGCATGAACCGAAGCTTCTTCGCACCTGGGCTGCATGTGCTGCATTTTGCGATGGTGCTCAATAGGTTTAGGGTGTGGGATCTTGGTTGCTACGTTGGATGATATAAATCCTGCATTACCTTAAGGACCCTAAACTATGGGAATTATGGTATATTCCTTATTATGGGTAATGCAGGATTATATCATCAACCGTAACACGGGGGCCTTAATAACTACCTATACTACTTCGGGCGGTTTCCTGAAAAGGGCACCAAAACCCTTTGCTAACTGTTTGAGGCCCCTGTAGTACTCCTTAATCGTTCCTATGCAATGGAGCTATAGGATACCCCCCAAACGCCGTGTTCTAATCATTGAGGCCACTGTAGTACTTGCATCTTGCTTCAGTGATGATTGCCGTATTCTAGCTTTAGGCAGTGCTGATTGCAGTATAAATGCTTGAACCGCATCGAACCATTCAGCGATTGTGGTGCATTTGCAGCGGCGCTGCAACCCGAGGTTTGTTCTCTAGGACACCTGGTGGTAAGCAAGGGGGCTTGTCATTTGCCTTTGCCTTTACCTTTGCTGTTGCCCGTTCGAGCAAGCTACTGTTCGAAAGGGACACGGGACAGGAAAGTGCAGTGCTTGAATGTGTTAAACATGTCTACAAACAGTGATTGCTTGGACATGCACTCTATTGCGTGCTGCATCTGCCGAGCATGCCTCCCTTTTGCCTGCCCTGTCGAAAAGCTTGGAAAAAGTTTAGGTGTTTTGGCCGGCTTAGGAGAAAGAAGGCATAAGCTTTTGTAGACAGGCCTTCTCAGCTCGTCGCCATAGTACGCTGCGCCTTGTCGCAAGATGCTGTCGTGCTTTTTCACGGGAGCCCCTGCACCCTAAATCCACGGATCTTGGTGAGCGTATATCAAGGGCGTCCTTGCAGCCGTAAAACCCCTACTTGGAGGTTCATGGGTAGTTATATAAGTAGGGTTATAAGTCCCTTTTATGTGGGTTATAGGTATAGTTACCCTACTTATAACCCTACTTATAACTACCCATGAACCTCCAAGTAGACCCTAAACCCTATACCCTTATAGTATCCCTCTAGATCCCTTCAAAGGGACCCTTAAAGGAACCCTTATAACTACACTCCAGGAACACGTCTCCGACTTAATGGTCTTCAACATCTCGGACAACCGCCTGGTGGAACTGCTCCTTGTTCACCAGCTTTATTGCCTTGGGCTTGTGAACATACATGTCTGCCAGTTCAGCAGCTTTATTGCCTTGGGTTTCCTTATGTTGGGGTCCTTGTAATGAGTACCCTACTAATTGGTATCCTACTATTTAGGGTACTGTTTTAGGGTCCCCTAAATCGGAAACTCCCTTATTGCCTTGGGTTTGTGGACAACGCTGAGTGAAGCTCCGAATCCCCCCCAGGCGGCGAGGTAGTAGCAAGTGGGAGGATTCAGAGTTTCGGATTCCCAGCTCCGCTGATGTCATCTGTTGGATACTACCTAGAGTCTCCATAGTAGTTCCGTTTTGCGGTTCAGATTTAGAATCCTATACGGTAATCCCAAAGCCCTAAACACCAAAAGGAGCTACTATGGAGCCTATGGGTAAGCCGGAGAGGGAGGCAACCGCTGCTTGCCTTCTTTGCTCTTCCCGCCTGGGGCAGCCGAACCGAGAAGCATGCGAGGCAAGTCCAAGAAGCCTCCCATCCTGGCACATCAGACTAGGCATTCCCAAGTGGGCTATGGATAGACGGCGGGAGTTGTGACTGAGAGAGAATTCCTAATGAACAAGCTGTGCTGGTGGCCTCAGTATGCAGTTCGTGCAGCCTGCTTCAGTTGTGACTCATAATCTGTAATTCCTTATTCAAGACGACATTTGGCTGCGATATGTCAAGATCTGCCTGCTGCTTTGGATAGTTGCAACGGACAGCTGCCTTGTCCATACAGAGCAGAACAGTGAAGTGTCAGCCCTTGTTTTCCAAGATCGAGCATTTACCTAATGTTATTAACATTGTGTCGAACGTTCTGTTATTGCGGTGGCATGCATGCGAATTATTGCTGTCCTGTCATCACCCTGCTGTTGACTGGCTCAGCAATGCAGGAGGCATCTTACACCCACAGCCCTAACCATCCAAAATATTCGGGGCCCAAATAATTACCACTACGATTTGGTGGTTCCTTATTTATAATCACAGTATAATCTACACCAAAACCCTTTTTCAATCGGAAAAGGCCTTATAAACCCTAAAAGCCCTAAACCCTAAACCCTAAACCCAACCCAGGCCCGATCACCTCTTCGCGGATGCCTCGGCCTTGTCAGCTCTCGACTTGTCCCAGAACCGACCCTCGGAAGCACGAGTGGGGTCATAAACTCCTTTAGGGTAAAAGCCAGAAAGTTGGAATATTATTATCCTAACCCTTCTATGGTAAATTATAGGGTATCCTACCAAGAAACCATATTCCAACTTTCTGGAGTTCCCTGCAAACTTTTGGGCACTTATCGTTTAGTAGAAGTAGAAATCGGACTGTTTATTAATCTTTTACATCTGTGGCTTATTGGGGTAGCAAGTAAAGCAGTTAGTATAGAGGCTTGAATGATTAGCAAATTATTTTCGGGGTTTCTCATTAATAACCAATCATACTATAATATGCCCCCCGAAAGCCTAGTCTAAATAATAAGGCCACTATAGTATAAGCTCATAGTTTTGAGGCTT
The DNA here is from genome assembly GCA_905221615.1 of Symbiodinium sp. CCMP2592. Classification (NCBI taxonomy): domain Eukaryota; class Dinophyceae; order Suessiales; family Symbiodiniaceae; genus Symbiodinium; species Symbiodinium sp. CCMP2592. Next base: position 1,294,210 of record CAJNDT010004334.1, on the reverse strand, counting down.
TAGGTTTTGGTAGTTGCAAGTCACGTTTACCTTTGCCTGGCTTGAAAGGCCCTGATAGATGCAAGTGGTATGCTTCCAAGGTATAGAGAGGGTGGATGCGAATGCCTTCCAGGGGCTACGCAGCCTCAAAGTACTGGAGATGGAGGCCAGCCTTTTGAGGGCAGGAGTGTTTACCATTGAGGGTTTGTGGTGCAGCGTAGGCTTTGGTAGAAGTTCGACACCAGAACTCTGCTTAACTCTCAATGACCCCGCATTGCAACCCCAAGCCCTGATACAGGCCGTCACCCCATTCCCTGCAAACAGCTTTTGTGATTGCGCTTCTGAAAGCAGCCTAAAACCCGAATCATTTTCTGTTTATGATCTTTGGTTCATCATGCCCTAAATTCTAAACCGCCTACACCGTAAGGCCTTATATAAACCCCATACCCCCCCAAAAGGGCAACGACGTCGCTGAGCTTCCCGGCGAAGTGTTCAGTCCTTTGACATCTTTGGAGCGGCTGAGCCTGGCCTCTTGGCGGTTGATCAGACAGCCCTGAACAACTTTTACCCAGGGTTTAGGGTTTAGGTGTGAAGTCCGTGCTCAAAAAGGGTTTAGGTGTGTGAAACCTCGTGACACGCTGGCACAACCCATTCAGACCCTTCAAACTGTATGAAAGCCATACTGCCCCCGAACCCTAAGCCCCAAACCTCTAAACTCTCAACCCTGAATCCATAAACCAAAAACCCCACGCAAAAGAACCCGAAACCCCAAAACCCTTAACAAATCTCAAAACCACCAACCCCAAAGGATCGACCTTATGTGGTCCGTCAACCGTAAACTTAGTTAGATTACCCTTTTGGGGTTTACATAATTAATCCTACCAGAACTGAAAGGGTTTACCTTTTTTGGGCCTAGGTTCTCAGCCCCAAAGACAAAGGGGCTGGAATATGGAATTGAGTTACATCGTTATTACACTGATAAGCAGCAGCCCTAACGCACAGTATTCATCAGTAAAGACTTAGATCCCCAATACCCAACCTTCAAACTTTTTGGGTTCTTATAGTTTAGTAGGAATCGGAAAGCTTTAAACTTTTTGGTTCTTATAGAGTTTAGTAGGCATCTGAAAGTTTAGCCTTTTAACTTCTGTGGCTTGTTGGGGGGTAAGTTATATAGGGGCCAGAGTAGTTACCTAGACTGCTTTGGGGTTCCGATGATTATTATGATTCTGTTTGAGCTTTAGTTTCCGTGGCTTGTTGGGGGGGGCGACCCAAGGCTGACAACAGGTTTGTGGAGCTGGGGGCCTCCACCTTCGAAGGCACACCGTTGTTTGAAGGATTTTGGGTTTGGTTAGGGTCTAGAGTCTAGGGGTTGGGGTTTGGGTTTAGGGTTTAGGGTTTAGGGTCTAGGGTTTAGGGTCTAGGGTTTGGGGTTTAGGGGTTTGGTTGGGGGTTTAGGGTGAGGGTTTTACAGGTCCTGCAGGATACAGGTTTTTATAATGCCAGGGCTATATATGGGAGGGTTATATCGGGTTCGTGTAAGGTTTATATAAGTTTGTGGGCTTCATGGTTTCCAGGTGTCGGTTTAGAGTCTGGGGGTTTGTTGGGTGTTCCATCGCCCTGACTTCGGAGGTGTTTAGTTTAAGGGCTTTGGGGTCTAGGCCGGGGGTTAGGGTTCATTGAGCCAGTTGTCAGAACTCGGTACATTTCTCGATTTGTGTACCATTGCTTAGCCCTGAAACCCAAAGTCTAACCCCTAAATCCCAAAGCGCTGAATGAGAGCTTCATATGTTTGGACAGAGTAGTTTAACTTTAGCGGCCGGAGTAGTGTGTTTGACAAGTCCTCAGTGCTCCCTAATGCAAATCTAGTAGAACATACCCCCCAAAACCCACAGCCGAAGCCATGCAGCCGGAACAAGGCACAGAACGTCGAACCGTAAAACCCCAGATCTTCCATCCCTATCCCTAAGCCTTTAAACCCTATAAACCCTGTGCATGCCTGCTTTTTGTGAGTTTCTTTGCATGTTTCATGCTGTCCCTTGTTGGGCTCCTCGGTTAATGCCCTGTTGTAGCTCCTTGGACGCACGGATGAATGAACTTCTTGTCGGCAGAGCCTGGCTAGTCAGAGTGCGAGTGTCAAAAAACGCTAATGTAGGGGCCGAAAAAATTGCCAACATTTTTTGGGGGGCTCCTCTTGATAATTAGCGTATTCTGGGCCCAAAAACCCTATTCTAATTATTATTAAGGCCCCTGTACTATGGTACCTTTATAGATCCCTTATAGTAACCCTTGTAGACCCCTTTAATGGGAACCCTATTCTAATTATTGGAGCCCCTCTATTCGACCCTAGGAAATGGTGTTCCGCACTCGAGAATCGAGGCGCTTAGCCCGAAAACGCCCTAAACGCCAATGCGTGAAGCCCTAGAAAAACCCTAAACCCCTAGGGTCCGAATTACTGTTATGGGGGATACTGCCTCAAATCACAATAGGAAACCCTAATATGGAAACCCTTCATTCTACTATATAGGTACTTTGGACCCTTTGGGTACAATCTGAAACCACAAATCCCGAGAAAACAAGCTAGCACGGAAAGCTCTCAAGCCTCCCTGACCTTATGCTTGCTACCCAGAGGCCCCAAAGTAGTTCCTTTTTGGGATTACCCTATAGGATTCTATATATGAACCCCCAAAAGGAACTACTTTGGGGCCTTAGGTGTCGTTATGCCCACATATGGAAGTTTCCGAAAAGTAGGGGTACCATATTTTGGAGCCCTTATAATAAGGATCCTACTATTTAGGGTACGTACTACATTGGGGTCCCCTATTTCCGGAAACCCCCATATCCTAGGAAGAAAGATGTCATGATTTTTGTTGACACTATACACAATACATAATGTGCATCCATCCGCCCAGCCATCCTCACATCCACCCAGCCACCCCTCCATGCATGTATGCGTGCAAATCAATATGTACACATATGTATACACTTATACATTATGCACATACATAATTACATGGTGTGTAAAAGTAGGACTATGTGGGCATAAAGCGGGCCTAAGATGATTCGGGCTTAAGAGTGATGTCAGACAACATCCTGTGAACCAACCCTGACACATAGTCGATCGCCGCACGAGCGAGGAGTTTGATCATATCAGAACGCTGTTATGTCGTTATCCTATCTTGGTACAACGACCACGGCACTTACTCTTGTACTCGCCATCCATATGCCCATGTTCCTACACCCTCCGGTGTGTTCTGGAGGACTTGATGCCTTGCTTTGTCTGGACTCTTCGGCAGCAGAGCATAAGAGGCTTGCTACGGCCTAGGGTTCGGGGTTCCTTTGCATGTGATCAACGGACTCCTTACATTGCTGCCCTGACGCTATCCGCCAGGGCAGAGTTTGGAGATGCCCGAAGGTGTCTGCTTCGACATAGATTTGCTAGAGCTACCCCTCTCCGAGGCCTCAGGCATCAACCGAACCCCCTGCGCTCTCAAATCTACCGAAAACTACTCTAGAGAGTCCTCGGCCTGAGCTTGCAGTTGAGGACAGTTGAGGGTTCTCGGTGGTTGCTCTGTGGTTTAGGCTTGGAGAGTTTGGGGTTGCTTTCGTTTGCCAAGTTCAGTACGTTTTTTCAGTGTCAGGCCATGAGCTGAACGTGAGGGTTTGTGGGCCCTGAGGCTGTCTTCAGAACTTCGGGGCCATGACGTACCCATATTATAGGCTTTAGGGTTTAGTGTACCTATATCCTCCTTTCTAGTTTCTTCTTAGGGTCGCCGTGTAGGACTAGTAAAAATCGATTGCCGAAGCCAACAAGGGGAACTATCATGGACCCAGAGGCGCCATAGACTCCATAGTTGTTCCGTTTTTGGGATTACCTTATAGGGTTCTAAGTATGAACCACAAAAACTACGATGGAGCCTCCAGGGAGACTATAACTATAGGAAAGCCCTAAACCCTCATCCCTAAAACCCGAACCCCTAATCCCTAAAACCCTAAACCCTAAACCTTACAGGAGAACCCGAGCTGCCAAGGACCTTGCGCGCAACAGCCTGGAGCAGCTCCATGCACCTTGATTTCGTTTGGAAGGGCACGTGGGAGTTTCCGAAATTCGGGGCTGAGGGGTAGCCTACTTTGAGGTCCCCATGATAAGGATCCTACTATTCAGGGTACTATATTAGGGTCCCCTATTTTCGGAAACTCACACTTAGAGCCCGTTTGCGGGATTTCGGGTTCGCAGCTGAGTGTGTCGTACCAGAGTCATTGTAGTCACTGTGCGGTAGCAACTTGCCGAAGTGAGCGGAGCCCTGAAGGAACACAGCTTCGACCATTAAGCTTCACTAGGGTCTCCTTTCAGCAAAAGCCGAGCCCGCGGGTTCGGGAAACAGACGGGCGTCGTAGCGATCGTGATTACTTTAACAGGTCATTCTCCCCGCACTTGTTGCTACTCTACCCTGGTACTGGTAAGAGTGCCAGTGGTATCAGTGCTCTTCAACCGAAGAACCCAAGTCAGTACGTCTAAGTTTCGTTGGACAGAGGACCGGTGTTTAGGAACTACGGAGTTTAATCGAACGACCCTGAACACTTTTCAGCGACCCCCTTAGCACCAAAACCCTAAACCCCAACCCCTGAAGTTTGAACCCAAACCCCTAAAGCCTAAACCCTAAGCCCAAAGCCTAATCCCTAACCCCCAACCCTAACTAAACCCTAAACCCTAAGACCCTTATAGCACCGGAGATGTGAGGAGTCGGTTTTCAACAGCCTCTCACAGTTGGTCATCTTGGACCTCTCCGGAAACAGGCACGCGGGCGCGCGAGATGCGAGGGTTCTTGTCATAAGACCTAGGTAACCTTCTTTCAGGTTCAGGATACTATAAGGGGATCCTCTAAGACTCTAAGGGATCTACAAGGATACTAGAAGGGTATTATACCATAAGGGTTTAGTTAGGGGTGAGCTTGTATAATCCTGCAATAGTTCGGAAGGTTACCCTTTTTGGGCTAGGGTACTCAGCCCTAAGAGATAGGGGGCCTAAGCATTACGTAGACTTAGCTGCTGGTTTTACTCCCCACTGCTCCTGCCTATGAGCATAGTATGATGTACCCCAAAACCCTATGCACATGAAGGCCCCTATATGGGTAGTTGTCAAAATTATGGCCTTTTTTTGGGTACCCTAAATATTAGATGCCGTACTATAATAAGGACCCAAAAAGGGACCACAGTTTTGACAACCACCCATATCATGTTGTGTGGGCGTTCGCATTCTTCAAGGCTTGACCTAGGAGCTGGTGGTTATATGCAACGTGAACGAAACCCTAAACCCTAAACCCTAAACCCTAATGTAATGCTGGCGCTGCGATGGGTGATGCTTTATATAGGGGCCAGAATAGTTACCTATGCTGCCTTGGGGGTTCGTATGAGTATGGTTCTAGGCCCCAAAACGCAATTCTAATTATTCAGGCTTCCATATTGCGATCATGCTCATGCAGCTTTCCCTCGTCCCTGCTCCCTGTTTTGCAACTCAACTCTGTCACCGCCACTGCCGACCTCATGCACGGACATCATCCCCTCACCAGCAGAAGCAGTAACCGGTCTCGTGAACCCTAACCCTAAACCCCTAAACCCGAAACCCTAAACCGTACACCCTAGGAGCCCTAGACCCCTAAATTCGAAACCCTAAACTCCCGCCAGGCTTACCGGGCTGCAAGATAACATGTCGCTCTATCTGCCTTCGTTGCTTCTCGGCTGAACCCCGAACCCCCCCCCCCCCCCCACAGTTTAGGGTTGAAGGGTGTAGGGTATAGGGTTGTTGAGGGTGTGGGCTTTAGGGTGTTTAGGGTGTTTCGGGTTTAAGCGAAACATAGTAAGGAATCCTAGTATATAGGGGTTTAGGGTGCTTAGGGTTTAAGCAAAACATAGTAAAGAACTCTAGAAGGCTTTGGGTTTAGGGACCCTTCGCCCCAAACTCCGCGAAACCTAGCCAACAGCTCCACGAATACGATGCTAAGAGCCCTAAACCGGAACCATTTTCCTTTCTGTGTGTTGAGGGTTTGGGCTGTAGGGGTAGGATTTGGTGTTTGGGCTCAAGGGTCAAGGCAGGTTCGGGGTCGAGGGGTTTGGGGTATATCTCTTGGGTTCACTCAGTAGCAGTTGGATAATATTCAGAATTTAGATATGTTAGGACCTTAATAGCAGCTCTACTCTAATATAGACTGTTACTGTATGGGCGGCAGTACCCAATACATCTCCATGAAGCCGCATGAAGTATCCCAGAGCTTCAGGGGTCTTATAGGACCTCCTTGCAACGAGCCCCTTCAAAGCCCTCACAGCAGTTCCCAAATGTCAGCCATGCCCCGTTTTGTGGGCTTCTGACCCCGGGCCGACTTCCGTAAAGTTCTACATAGCGCGAAACCGCCTAAACTCGAAAACCAAATGCCCAAAACTCCCCCCTGAACCCAAACCCTAAACCCCTAAAGCTCCTGAACCCATAATTTAAAAAGCATGTAAAAGCCGAGGCAGAGCTTGGACCTCTCTGGAAACCGCCTCCGCAGCCTCGCGCGGGCAAGCCTGGAGGGCTTGGCGGGACTTCACACCCTCAGGCCTTGATCTGCTTAGTGTTTTGGGGTTTTAGGGCTTTGGGTTTCGGGGTTTAGGGTTTAGGGCTTAGTGTTTTGGGGTTTTAGGGCTTTGGGTTTCGGGGTTTAGGGTTTAGGGCTTAGTGTTTTGGGGTTTTAGGGCTTTGGGTTTCGGGGTTTAGGGTTTAGGGTTTAGGGCTTAGTGTTTTGGGGTTTTAGGGCTTTGGGTTTCGGGGTTTAGGGTTTAGGGCTTAGTGTTTTGGGGTTTTAGGGCTTTGGGTTTCGGGGTTTAGGGTTTAGGGTTTAGGGCTTAGTGTTTTGGGGTTTTAGGGCTTTGGGTTTCGGGGTTTAGGGTTTAGGGCTTAGTGTTTTGGGGTTTTAGGGCTTTGGGTTTCGGGGTTTAGGGTTTAGGGTTTAGGGCTTAGTGTTTTGGGGTTTTAGGGCTTAGGGCTTCTGGGGATTTAGGACTTGGGGGCCTTCATGGGCTTATACCCTAAACAGTAGGGTCCTTATTATCAGGACCCCAAAATGAGGCACACGGTTTTGGTTTAGGATTGGGGGGCCTTCATGGGCATATTTTTGGGGGAAAGGCGGAGTAGAATTGGGGGTCCTTTGAGGTTCCTTGACAAGGGGTCTCTAAGTGACTTATACATTATTTGATACTGCGGGTTGGTATTTTTTTTTGATGTTTTGGCGTGTTGTAAGCTATAAGGGTTTACTTTAGTGGGCTCTTTCGATATCAACGGTTCCTTTAACGGCTGAACAAAGCCGTTTGTTTACCGGGCTCGGTGCTCAGCGTTCGGGTGTTGATATAGCGGCCTTCAGACTTAGCGACAATATAGTCGACAATCTCACCCCGATAAGTCTGATGATACTAGACTTTACCCAAGAGACTTACTTGGAGGTTCATGGGTAGTTATAAGTAGGGTTATAAGTCCCCTTTATATGGGTTATAGGTATAGTTACCCTACTTATAACCCTACTTATAATTACCCATGAACCTCCAAGTAGGGGTTTTGTTTAGAGGCTGGGCCGGGTTTTAGCATTCCTCCTTGGAGCTCCAGGCTCGAGGGGCTGCCGCAGGCGGTGTTTTCCAACCTTTGGCAGGTGTTTGATTTTGCCTGAACAGACCCTTCATATAGTTGTGTACCCGAACACCCTATTCTAGCTGTCCAAAGCATTCAAAAAAGTCCGACAGCCGCTGGTCAGGCTTCATGGAAACCAGCTGTCCACACTGGAGGACGATGCCTCTCGGCCTTACGTTCCAGGTAAAGGAGCGTCGGCTTCGGCTTCAGTGTGCCTGGCTCGAAGCTCCAGGCCGCCCCAAATCCTGAACCAGAAATTTCCGGAGGCGGCTGCAATCACGCATGCCTGGATGCATGACCCCGAGCCATAAATCCCACGATGTTTAACCCCAGTAGTTCAAAACCCAAGGCCTTACGCCTTAAGCCTTCCATCCCAAGCCCTTAACCCCCAACCTCCTTCTTGACCCTAAACCCTAAGCCCCGAAGCCCTTTAACACCCAACCTCCTTCTTGGCAGTTACCAAGCCACGTCACCTTCACGGTCCTTTGCTGCGACTTCTCATTTCGAGCTTCAGGTCTCGGAAATCGAGCTACGCATGTGGGTCTTACTTCCCTTTGGTTAGTAGGGAATGGAAGAATGGTAGTAATAGTAGTTTATAATTGTGCCCCATTCCTCCATTCCCTACTATCCAGAGGTAAGCTGAAGGTTTCGATAATGTTGACTTTTTTGATCCGGCCTGGGGTTTGTGGTAGAGGTCTACCGCAAACCCTAAAGCCCAAACTTCGGGCCTTTCCTTTTGAGCCCAAAAAAACTTCGGGCCTCGAGCCATATCGCCTCGCCTGGATTGTCCACCGAAGCCCGAAGTAGACAGTGCAGAACTTGAGTTTTAGCGTGCTGGATGTGCAGCTAGCTTTTAAGGGGTCTACCCTGAGGCCTGCGGTTTTGGACCTTTCGACTACTTGCTAATAGTCTGTCGATTTCGCCCCTTCTTCCGTTCCATAGGTAGGACGGTTTGTAGTTCCAGCACCAGTAAAGCAACAGCTTTCGATAGATTTTATCGTATCAGATGAAGCCCGCATAGTATGAACTCCGCTTGCCTAACATCAATCTAAATCGAAGCTGAGGTTCCGGGAAGCACCCCAATCCTAAACTGTTACAGACATTGACAGGCTTTTTCCGAGTGCGAGTGTCCGATAAATCCTATGCCTTGAGGTTCTGGGAAGCCCTAACCCCTAAACCTTAAACTTTAAACCTTATGCCTTTCGTCGGTACTGGAATCCTCGTTGTGGTTTGTCCGAGAGTGAGTGCTGAAACCTTACGCCTTGAGGTTTTGGGAAGCTTGCTGAATCTGCAACTGTTGGACCTTTCGGAGAACCAGCTGGCGCGCGTACCGAGAGGGCAGTCAGCCGGCTCGCAGTTGCTTCTGTCTACTTGGAGGGGCAGGGGACTTAGTAAGTAGGTTATAAGTAGGGTTATAATTGGGGTAACTCCATTTAGGCTACTTATAACTCTACTAGAAACCCTGCGCCTATAACCCCCAAATAGTAGGATTCATCTAAGGAACTCTAATAAAGGCCCAAGGTTTCTGAATCAGGTTCCTACATTACTATAGACTATGGGGGCCGGGGTTCCTTATTGTGATTATTTTCTGTTATTGTATCGTACAATTACCCCAATACCCTATTCTAATTTTTATGGCCGCTACAGTACGGCGCCTATATTACCCTTCTGGCTTGAGGGTTGTTACCAGGGTTCTGAAGGGATTTTGTGAGGTTGGGCTTAGGCTTGTAGAGCTCTTCACCAATTAAAGAAGACTTTCTTCCGGGCCGCATTTAGGGTTGCTCTACATGAAGATTGTCTTAATTTTCTGAGGTCTCCTGGCTGAAAAACGACGTTTAACAGACACACGCATATACAACTGTATGTAAGTATACATTCGCACAGCAAGTGTAAGAAGGACATTTGACCAAACAATTGGGCTAGCCACGGCTTCAGTTGCGGACACTGGTGTAAGGTGCCTGGGGTACAGACCTTCTTGCTAGGGCTGCCTGGAAAAAGGCTCTCATTCGAGTCCAGAGCCTCCCATTTGTTTCTGAACTCCCAGATGTAGCTGCTACATGTAGCTAGTAAAAGGCTTAGTCGACTGCAGTTGCATCTTCTCGGGTGTTCAGGTTTAGGAGCTTTTCGATTGTCGGTTTAGGCGGTTTCGAAGAGAGAGCATCGAGAATCGAGAAGCTGTCCCGAGGGGTCCTTCCCTGAAGCCTTAGGTTTATCCGGACTTTATCCCAAACCCTCCAATTTAGGGTTTAGCTTAGGGTCCCTAAACCCTAACCTCTAATCGTGTCAGCGATGTCGGTTCTCACTCTGGGGAGGCGACGTGGCTTCGGCCTCGAAGGCCTTGCATTCCCCTCACATGGGAGTTTCCGAGAATTAGGGGTACCTTGTTTTGGGGTCCTTATAATAAGGATCCTACTATTTAGGGTACTACATTAGGGTCCCCATTTTCGGAAACTCCCACATCCATTGTCGACTTTCTTCAGCCACTTACTACCACGTCAGCTCATGTCCTCAGGAACACCAATAAAGCCCTTTCCAGTCGTTCGTATTAACGGCCATATGAAGATCGGGGGGCGAAGCGATAGATTACGAAAGGCAAATGAAAATTGGACAGCGGGTGCAAAGCATGTCTTCGGCTCATGACAGTTATCGCCAAGCCTATGCCCCACACACTAAATCCTATACCCTCATCCCCATACCCTAGATCCTATACCGTTGACAACTCGAAAACCTCAACCCTAAGCCCTAGTTCAACCAAGACTCCCTGCAATGCGGGCCTCGTCCTTGCTAGGTAGGAGGGAAAAAAGCCCTAAACCCAAAATTTCTCAACCCTGATAAACCTAAAGCCCCACACGCCAACGCCTTAAGCCCTAACCCCTCAACCCTAAACCCTCAGAGTACCCTTAAAGAACCCCATATAGATCCCTTAAAGGAGGCCTTAAAGTTGGATAATATTCATAATCTAGAGATATAAGGACCTTAATAGTAGGCCCCATTATAGACTGTTACTGTATGGGGGCCGTACCCAAGCCAAAACCTTAAAGTCCGAGAGCCTTCGTTTGGGCACGTATCGCTCACACCCAGGGTGCAACCTTGACCCTGCAGTAGAAGCCAGAAAGTTGGAATATCATTATCGTAACCCCTTTAAGGTAAATTATAGGGGATCCTACCATTAATCCATATTCCAACTTTCTGGAGTTCCCCTTAAATTTTGAGGTTGAGGAAGCTGCAGGTCCTGCGCCTTTGCTGATCTTGCCTGTGGTGGGTGTAGGGTTTAGGAGCTTAGGTGCTCCGAAGCAAATTCAATGTGTTCTCATGTTCATTTCGGCGCCAAGGGGTTCGCGCGAAAGCACTGCCTGGGGTCATGCGTGGCAAGCGGTGCTTAAAGCAATTCACCCCGGCCGCGTCCCTGAGAAGATGTTCTGAACAGCTGTCTCTGAGCATTTCATTTGCACTTTGTAAGAGTTTTGGGGTTTGGGTTTCAGTTGAGAACGCAGGAATGAAGCGAACCCGTAAGATCTTTGGCCTGGCAGAAAGAAACTCTAAACCCTGCTCCGCGAACCAAAATGCGATTTTCCAGCACATCGTGACCCGGAACAGGAGAGGGAGGCAGGTAAGTGTCTAGGAGTTTAGCGGATATACTTTTCAATTCGTCAGGTGTTTCAGATTTCAGGGTTTGCAGGCCAGGACGTAGGGCCGTGGGGTAGTTGCGAGGAGCGTGTTTCATGCAGTCAGGGATCTTTGGTTAATATAGGGGCCTAAAAAAATTATCAACACGATTTTGCGGGCTCCTTATCATCATTCTGGTATAATGGGCCCCAAAAACACCAGTCTAATTGATAAGGCCCTACAGTAATAATAAAAGAGGCCCGGAGCCGAGCCCCTTGCCGAGAAATGTTAGCAGCCTCAGCTTTCGGCCATGCTCGAATGTAGGAGCCTTAATACTTAGAATAGGGTTTAGGGTTTAGGGTTGTTGTAAAATAGGGGCCTTAATACCTGGAATAGGGTTTTGGGGCCCGTTATACTGCGGTTTTAATGAGGAGCCCCCGAAATAGTATTGGTAATTTAGCCCCCATACCACTATAGTAGAAGTCCCACCCTAAAACCCAGATCTAAAACTGTCGGCGAGGCACCGCTAGCCTCATCACACGTAATGCCTACGGCTTTGCCGGTGAAGATGTGAAGCAGCCGAGGAAAGAGCTGAACTTGGCTGGGAGACCTGGCTAGCAAAAGATCCGAAAATCAGGCCCTGAACCCTAAACCCTAAGCCAAACCCTAAACCCTAAACCCCGAACCCTAAACCCTAAACCCTAAACCCTAAACCCCTAAACCCCAAACCCCAAACCATGAACCCGCAAGCCATCCTAAGCCCTAAACCATTCTAGGATGCCCAGTAGTACCCTTATTCCCTTTTTGTAGTCCTAGGTTCCTTATAAAGTTACCCAATACCAAAAAGAGAGGCCTTTTTATTCTTAGGTTACTGGGAATCCTAGCTTTCTGACCTTTGAGACTCAAACGCCTTCAATCCTTGAAGCGCTTGCAAGCCTTACAAATCCCAAACCCCTTAAGCCCGAGCATCCTAAGTCCTAGACGCCATATGCCCCAAAAGCCCGGAATCCTGACTCCAAAAGCCCGAAGAAGACCCTAAACCCTAAACCAGAATCCTAGCTCCAAAAGCCCGAAGAGGATCCGAGACCCTTAAGGAACCGACTTCGAGCCGCCGGCGTGGTTCCGGCCTTGATCAACCTCGAAACCGTCGACCTCAGCGCCTTGTCCTTTAGTACGGAGGGTTGAAGGTCTAGGCTTGAAGTTTGGCAGAATGTATCACCGTATAGAATTGTTGGAACAGGGTTCTGGGCCCCTTTATTGAATGAGAAACCCCAATAAATGATGGGAAAGCAGAAGCCACAAAGTTGGAACATCATTATCCTCGTACCCTGAAAGTATTACAAGGAGTCTCAGTGCTAATCCTCCCAATCTTGCCCTTAATGAAGGAAGCCTTCTGGTGCTTGCGCTTATAGTTGACACGGAAACTGTAAACTTGCTTTGGTCTGGCTATTCAGGAAGAGCGTCGCAGATGTCCACAGTTATTTGCATACTTCGGGCGTGCGGTTGATATTTTGAGGCTTGGGGCAATTTGCTACCTACAAACTGTTCTGAAGCGCACTGCAAAGGCCGATCTGTGTTGTATGCTTCAAGCCGCACACTTGCCCCGAAAGCCTGAACCCGACCCTGTAAACCCTGAAGCCTAAACCCTACCAGACCCCATCATCAGCTAGAGCAAGCAGTGCTTTGCGGAGCGCCGCTGTGCTTTTCAATTTGTCTTGCTATCTCTGTATGCAAACCCTGCACAATCTCTTGGCGTTCTTCTGGTCGGCTCTTAGGACTATAACTTTCTGGGTTTCTATATGAGCCATAATAAGGAGGCTCAGGCTAAAAGTTGATATAGCTTTGAGGAGGGTTTCAGAAGTCACGAGATCTTATTTTTTGGAGAAAAGGGGCTTACAGGGGGAGCCAGCTCCGTGGTCGTTTCTCGTTAAAGACGCCCTCGTGGGCTTGTTGATGGTAGTTTTCCCGCTTAGTTGTCGTCTCCTTGACAACTCCCAAACCTTGAACCTCAAACCCCGAATCTCTAAAACTTGTGTTTCTCTCAACCTTGATATCCCAGAGACCAGAAATCGTGGCATGCACGTTTGTATGCATGCACGCACGCATGCATGTACGCACGTATGTATGCATGCATTATTGTGCTGTTTCGTACCATGTTGTATTGCGTTGTAACTCTATTCGTATGTGAATGTGCAGGTGTAATTATGCGTAATTATGTGTGCGAAAAACACATGTTACATATTGAAGTTAGGACGAGGATTCGTATTCGTGTTCCAGGAATAAAGTAAAAGCCAGAAAGTTGGAATATGGATTAATGGTAGGATCCCCTATAATTTACCTTAAAGGGGTAAGGATAAGCATATTCCAACTTTCTGGCTTTTACCTTATGAGAGTCTGGGTAGGCGTCAGCCCTCGAAGCCCACGCTTCTTCAGCCACCAAATCATGAGCCCTTGTGGTCCCAAACACCGAAAATCTCAACCCTCTAAACGCTAAACCCCGAACCCTAGAGAAATACAACAAATTCTCATTCCACAAAACCCTAAACCCCAAACCCTAAAGAAATTCTCAACACTCTAAACCCTAAACCCCAAACCTCAGAGAACCTTAAAACCCTCGGAGTCCAGGCTCCAATCCCCTCGGCAGCTCTTCGATATTCTCGTCCAGGAGTTTCCGCCCGTTGATAAGCTTGCGAAACCTTCTACTCCGTGACTCGGCACTTCTGCGCTCAGAGACCTTTGGTCACGCAAGAGTCTAAGACCCGGACTCCAATATGACTTAAATTCTGCATTACCCTTAGATTACAGAGGGCGTATTGTCATGATTTTGAATTTTCCAAAGCCCGAGACGAAAGAAACAAAAAAAACGAACCGCAAGTATTCCGTATGCGGTATTGACTGGGGTATTTCGCCCCCTGCGCTGAGATCCCAGATCCCGGATACGGTGACGACGCCTTGCTAAGTGCTGAGTCCCAGATCCTACTTACAGTAAACCCCATAAGGTTGGAAACCGGATTAAGGCCAAATAGTGCTGGGATTACCTATACATTACTCTTAAGGATTGAGGCTATTGAGTTTCCAACTTTTGGGCTTCTCCTCTAGTTCCTTCTTTTCTGGTATAACCAATCTTATTTGAGAACCCTACATCAAAAAGGGAACTACAATGAAGACTGTAGGTCCACGGGAATTTTCAGGGAGCTGGAGTTGTTATGTAACAAAGGGGCCCTGATGGTTAGATCGGGTTTTTGTTGCGTCTTTTGTCCTTGGTTTATGGGTGTTGGCGGCTTCAAAGGGTTGAACGCAGGAGGCTCCATGATTGGAATGAGTCGGATCTTAAGGGTTTCTGGGAACTGTAGAACATCATAAGGGGGAGACTATATGGCTAGTCGTTCGCAAGCCCAACCTTAAACCTGAATAACCTACCTTGGTAGGGCTCCTTATTATCCCGAAGAACCTACATTCTTCAGGACTTATATAAGCAAATCATCATATTATTATTATGACGTCTTTATCTAAGTCCTTAAAAGTTGTAGGTTCTTCGGGGTTAAAGTAAATCCCAAACCGCCAAGCCCTAACCCTAAACCCTAACCCCTAAACCCTAAACCCTAAACCCTAAACTCTAAACCCTAAACTAAACCCTAAACCCTAAACCCTAAACCCCTAAACCCCTAAGCCCTAACCTAATATCGGAGATCCCCAGTCGGGTTGGATCACAACAAAGACCCTTGGGAGGATACAAATACAACTTAGGGGGACTTAGATTTTTTTTTTAGTTTTTGGCTATTATAACCCTAAGAAACAGCTAAAATTGTAATTTTTGCTAGGGTTCTAAGTTCAGTATAGAAAACTGGGATCTGTTAAGGGTCAAGAGAGTTCCTTTGAGGGCTCCTTTAAGGGGCTCTATTAGGGGCTCCTGTAAAGGGCTCTCAAGCCTTTCAGCTGATAAAGGGCCCCCTGCAAGTCTTGGTTCTAAATATCTGAACTATGACTGCCGAAGTGCATAGCCCAAGTCGAGAGAGCAGTTGGTAAGTGTATTGGGCGTTCTTCTGGTTGGCTCTTAGGACTTAAGGTTTTTACAGTAACCATACTACGGAGGCGAGAAGTTAAACTGTTTGGAGGGGTCCAGAAGTCAGCCAATTGAAATATGTCTACATCAACACGCCCCTCCATAACCTTGCAGGTTGAGCACAAGACAAGCTCGCCAGGGTCCTTTTCCCCATTCCATTACAGGACAACCTGAAACCTTAAGCGTTGACCTCCACCCGAAGCCTCAAATTTACAGGGCAACCTTTACAACTACCCCGCAGCTGAGGAAATGTGAGCCTCACCGCCGTTCCCGAGATCGGTATCTCGAAGCACTTAGAGTTTACGGTTTCGGGTTCAGCATTCGCAGCCCGGTTTCTGGGTTTTTGTTTCTTGACTCTGTGTGCCCCAAAACATTGCGGCCCCAAGCCCTAAACCCTTTTATCACGTCTGTTTTGACGTGTTATTATGAGGGTTCCTTCAGGGGTTCCTTTGAGGGTTCCATTGAGGGGTTGTAAGGGTTAGTAGTCCCAAGACCAAACCCGGAAACCCTTGCATGACAAAAGCTATAAGCCCTCAGACACCTTAAGCCCTTGAACAAAGGGTTGAGGGTTAGCCCTTAACTAGCCTTGAACCCCGACTCCTGAAACCCTAAACTCAAGCCCCAAAAGCCTAAACCCCTGAACCCTAACCCCATCCCCTGAACCCATAAACCCTTAAACCTGGAAAACCCCCTACTAAACCCCAAAGCCCCCAACAGCCGAATAAGGACCCCTAGGCATATACCCTTGATATAGCCGTTATATACCCATAATATAGCCTATTATAGGGTAGGGGTCCCCATCGTACCGAGGTAAACTGCTCCGCCTGCGGACGCTGGACCTGTCGGATAACGCCCTCGAAGAATTGGAGGAACGGAGCTTCGAGGCCCGTGCTAGGGTCCCTTTAAGGGATCTATAGGGGTTGCTATGAGGTACTATAAGGGTTTAGGGGTTTAGGGTTTAGGGCTTTGGGTTTAGGGTTTAGGGTTTAGGGGTTAGGGTTTAGGGTTTAGTGTTGGGGATGTGGTTCGAGGGGTTTGGCGTTTGGGGTTTCAGGTTTGGGGGGCTACGGTTTTAGGGTTCGGGGTTTCGGGTTCTTGGTATCAGGGTTGGGGTTTTAGGGCTTCAAGGTTTCGGCTTTAGGCTGGCTTCAAGCTTCAGGACTTAGAGGGTGTCAGGCGGTGTCAGGGTATAGAGTTTGGGGAGTAGAGATAAGGCTCAAGGCGGTGCAGGAAGTAACAGAGCTTTGAGGCTGGCCAGTGTTGGGGTTGAATTTCTCGTCACTACATATGGGTGGTTCTCTAATTTTGGGGTCCCTTTTTGGCCCCCCGTACAGCACGGCACTCTCATAATACGGACCCCAAAAGGGGACCCTGATCTAGAGAACTACCCACGTGGGTTCTCGTGATGTTGGAGGGCCATTTCTGGACTCCTTTTCAGCGCGGCCCCGAAGTTCCAACAACAACCCAAACCCCAATGCTCCGAAGCTTATAAGGCTATAAGGGTCCATGTACCCAACTAGTGTATACTTATGCCCCAAAGTACCGTTTTAGGCACTACTTTAAGGCCAAAGTACCTACGATTTGGGTACATGGACCCTTAGGGTAAGTGGGGGCCTTCGAACCCTAAATCCGGAAGCCTCTGAACTCAACTCGCCCTGATGGAACCCCTATGGTAGCCTTTCTCGAGCCAGCTTACAAGAACCCTAAGCCCCCAAAACCCTAAACCCTAAACCTAGACCCCAGCCACCCTCTAATCTGCCCCAAATACCCACGATTAGGGACCATAAGGGCTCTATTCAAGGGCGCTAAACCGTAATCCCGAAACCCAAGACGCCCTTTTTGTAAGCTAACCCCTAAACCCCAAACTTTAAACCCCAATTTATAAGCCTTCAAAGAACCAGCGGAATGCAGGGCCTCAAGAACCCTAAACCCTAAACCCCGAACCCTGAAGAACCCGCAAAGCCCCAAACCCTAAACTTTAAAGAACCCTAAGCCCCAAACCCGAAACTTTAAAGAACCCCTAAACCCCAAACCCTATAGAACCCTAAAGAACTCCCTAAGCCCCAAACCCTATAGAACCCTTAAGAACCCCTAACCCTATAGAACCCTAAAGAACCCCCTAAACCCTAAACCTTAAACCCTAAACCCTAAACCTTAAACCCTAAACCCTAAACCTTAAACCCTAAACCCCTAAACCCCCTGGAACGCAGGGCCTCAAAAGCCTCATCGTCCTGCGGCTCCGCAACGCCGGGCTGAAGGACCTGTCCCAGAGGGCTTTCGCCGACCTGGTGCAGCTAAGGCGCGGTAGAATCTAGGGTTTTCGGGTTTATAATACTTAGGGGTACTTAGAAATATAGTTTTTATTTATTTGTTATTATAATCCCTAAGAAACATCTAAAATTATTATTTTTGCTAGGGTTCTAAGTTCAGCATAGTTTCGGGTTTATGAGGGTTTTATGGTTTAGGGTTTGGGGGTTAGGGCTTAGAGTTTAGGGCTTAGGGTTTAGGGTTTAGGGTTCCTGGGGCTTGGTTTCAGGATTTAAGGGTAAGGCCCTATGGCTTTCAGGGTTTCGGGTTTGGGGTTTCCGGTTCAGGGTTTCTGGTTGAGGGCTTAGGGTTAAGGGCTCAGGGTTTCTGGGGCTTAGACCTTGGGGTTTATTTGGGGTTCAAAGTACAGGGCTCAGAACCCAAAGGCCCCATGAAGCACCCCCCCGGATCAATTTGGGGATTGCTGCGCCCGAGCCCTTCCAACCGCAACGTTGGGTGACAAACCCGAACACTGCTCAGCCGCATGAACTGATGAATATAGAGTCTGATGAGCACACTCTATTAAGAAGATGGGCCTGGTTGGGACCCCGACCTACCTCACTGGTTCACCAACCTACACACAAAAAAACACGAACTCAAACGTCTAAGCCCCAAATCCTAAACCCTACATAACGCTGGATGCTCTACCACTTGCCGGTGTGTCCCCGTCTTGGGCGGCAGGCAGCTGGATCTTTCCGACAACTTGATCCAGGCGGATGGGGGTCTCTGAGCCCGAAGCCCTGCTAGGTTTCGGGTAATTATTAAAAAGGGTCCCTTTAAAGGGATCTATAGGGATACTATAAGGGCATAGGGTTTAGGATTCTACTTGGAGGTTCATGGGTAGTTATAAGTAGGGTTATAAGGGTTTAGGGTTCCTTTAAAGGGATCTATAGGGTTTAGGGATTAGGGTTCAGGGTAGTTATAAGTAGGGTTATAAGGGTTTAGGGTTCCTTTAAAGGGATCTATAGGGTTTAGGGATTAGGGTTCAGGGTAGTTATAAGTAGGGTTATAAGGGTTTAGGGTTCCTTTAAAGGGATCTATAGGGTTTAGGGTTTAGGGATTAGGGTTCAGGGTAGTTATAAGTAGGGTTATAAGTAGGGTATTTATACCTATAAGCCATATTAAGGGGACTTATAGCCCTACTTATAACTACCCATGAACCTCCAAGTAGGGTTTTGGGTCCGGGTGATGTCCGTCAAGTTTTTTAATTGTAAGGTTGCTATAGTTTTAGCGCTTAGATTTGCGGGGTTTGTGCGTTTTGAGGCGGTTAGGCGGGAGCTAGGCCCATCATCCCTCAAGCCTTAACGCCCCAACCTACTTTAAAGGATCGTGGAGCCTAGCTATAGTGGGGTTCTAATTCATAGCTCGAATGAAGGTACCCGCAATGCATAAGCCTGGGTAATTGGTAGTGCTAGTTTTCAGCCGCAGAGGTCCTGAATACAATTTTCTATACTATACCATGCCCCAAAGTAGAACGTATTCCAACTATTGAAGCCCCTGTATAGAATAGAACCAGATGTGCACTAAAGCATTGCTAAACTGGAAAACTCTCCGCCTCAAAGCCCTGTTCTAATCATCAAGGCCCTTGTATAACCTATAACCAGGCCTACGAAAGTCCCTTAAGCCTTCCCTAAACCCGAAATCCTAAACCCCACAGTAAACCCCAAAAAGTTGGAAACCGGATTAGGGACAGTTAGTGCTGCGATTCCCTATACATTACTCTTAGGGATTGAGGCTAGTGGGTTTCCAACTTTTGGGCTTCTACTTTAAACCATAAAGACCATAAGCCCTAAAGCCCTACACCCTAAACCATAACACCCAAAAGCCCTAAGACTCTAAACACTCGCCTGAAGAGGCGTTTGGTACACTTCGTGCGGACCCAGAACGGAGCCCTCCAAAAATAATCTAAACCCTAGACGTACGGTTGATGATATAATTCCTGCATTACCTTAAGGACCCTAAACTATGGGAATTATGGCATATTCCTTTTTATCGGTAATGCAGGATTTATATCCCTAAACCCTAAACCCCCTATAGATCCCTTAAAGGAGCCCCTTAAAGGTACCCCCTATAGAGCCCTTTAAAGGAGCCCCCAGGATTTATATCATCAGCCGCAGTAAAGTCTCCCCCTGAGCCTTTCTCGGAAAGGTCCTTCCGGACGAGGGCTTCCAGGGGCTGCTTTCTTTGCGCCCCCAAGCTGTGTTTGGGTAGTATAGAGGTGTAGGGTTTCAGGGTTTTAGGGTTTAGGGTTTAGGGTTGAGGTTTTAGGGTTTTAGGGGGTTAGGGTTTATAGGGTTTTAGGGTTTTGGGGTTTAGGGTTTATAGGGGTTTAGGGAGTAGGGTTTTAGGGTTTACAGGGGTTTAGGGATTAGGGTTTTAGGGTTTATAGGGTTTTAGGGTTTAGGGTTTTAGGGTTTAGGGTTTAGGGTTTATAGGGTTTTAGGGTTGAGGGCGAGCCTGGACATGAATGTAGGGGGCAGGGAATATATAGAATATTCCTCCTTAGTGTTCTTGGTCAAAGTTATACCCTAATTCCTAAACCCTAGCAGAACCTCTAAACCCTACACCCTAAACCGAAGCCTAAACTACGAGTATAATGTACCTCCAAACCATGTTCCGGTCATGAAGGCCCTTGTAGTGCCACCACAGCTTGCCGAGGCGACCTGCAGTTGGCCGGCAACCAGCTTCAGGCATCGTTTAGGGTTTAGGGTTCCTTGAAAGGCCAGAAGACTTTCAAGGGATCTATAGCGATTTAGGAAAGGGGTTTAGGGTTTAGGGTTTAAATCTTAAGCCCTAAGCCCCAAACCCTAAGCCCCTACCCGGGCAAGCGGGTGTTGGATCTTACGGGTTTGTGTCTTTAGGGTGTAGGTTTGCAGGTACTGCAAGGATTCTATGAGCATTCTCCTGGTATACGGATTGTAGGATTTCATCCATAATCCCTGAGCAGCCGGCGACATCCTTAACCCAAGGCTAAAGTCGAAGAAATACATCCAACCGGCAACCTTTCAACCCGAACCTTTGCAAGGCACGCAAAACCTGCTAGGACCCAGAGTAGGCCCTTATTCCCTTTTTCAGGGTTTAGGTTCCCTTATAACACCTTTTAAACTAACCATTGATATTGGAGGAGCCGAGGAGCCAGGGATGATGATAATCCCTATTAAACAGGGAGCTAAAGAGCCATGGAACCCCCCAAACCACTGGTTAGTAAACCAAAAAGGGCACCCTTTTTCTTCGTAGGCTACTCTTAGGTCAAGCTTCGCTACGAGGGACTCTTCGGCTTGCCCTACGATTTTCAGCGGGTTGAACCGGCATAAGCCGACACAAGGAATGGTTTATTTATTTAGTGCATAGTATATCTTATGTAGGTTATTTCATACATACATACAACACATACCCTAACTTGTAAATATTTATTGTCGAGATCCCTGATAAGGGACCTGTAACGAGTACATCGTTCCGGGGATGAGCTACCTGGTTAAGGGTTTAGGGTTTTAGGGGTTAGGGTTTAGGGTTTAGGGTTTTAGGGTTTAGGGTTTTAGGGTTTAGGGGTTTGGGGTTTAGGGTGTGACAAAGATGACTCAAGGCACTTAGCCCGCCGGCCCGGGCTTCAGATTTCCAAGGTTTTGTTTTGATTCGGGCATTGGGGTTCAAAGCCTGGAGCCCTAATGTAGGAACTTGATTAAGAAATCTTGGGGGCCCTTATTTTAGGGCTCCTTATTTGAATCCTACTATTTTGGGGTTATAGGCCCAGGGTTTCTTAACCAGGTGCCTACATTACTAAAGACCGTCTTCAAGCCCTGCAGCCCTTCCAAGCAGAACCGTAAGTATGCAGGCTGCAGGGTGTAGGGCGTTCTGCATGTGGGGGTTTCCGAAAATTAGGGGTACCTCATTTTGGGGTCCTTATATAATAAGGATCCTATTATTTATAGGTACTCTATTAGGGCCCCCTATTTTCGGAAACTCCCATGTGGGCCCGCTTATGCCAGGAAATGTCCATGGCTACGTGCAGGCAGTTGTGGACTCCAGAGAAGCAAAGTGTGCCCTCCCTGTCAGGCATTGCAGGCTCCTGTCTTTGATGAGCTTTGGAATCTCCTGGTGTTGAATCTGCACGGACACTTGGTTGCACTGCGAGGCCTTCCATCAGTGACCTAGTCCTAGCAGTGTGAAGGTAGGTACTGTTAACGAAGCCTCGACACCCTAAACCTTAAATGTCCAAACAGCAGCAAGCTCAACCTCATGAATCTGTTCCTGCACCGTGCGAGTGTGTGTGCGAGTCGTAGTCCCTCTTCAAGTGGAAAGGCAACCTGCTGAGTATAAGCCCGCCTCCCTACACCCCAGACCCTACACCCTGAAAGAGTTAAGAGTTCCTTAAAGCGGACTCCAAGACCTAAACTCGAAACCTTCAACCCTAAACCCCTGCACCCTAATCCCTAGACCCTGCAAGAGTTAAGAGTTCCTTAAACCCTAAACCATAAGAACCCTAAACCCCTAAACCCTAGAGTTCCTCAAGCCGGACTCCCCAAAACCTAAACCCCTCATCCCCAAAGTTTTTTAAAAGCGGACTCCAAGACCTAAACTCGAAACCCTCAACCCTAAACCCCACACCCTGCACCCTAAACCCTAGAGTTCCTTTAAGAAGAACCCTAGAGTTCCTTCACGCGGACTCCAAGAGTGCACCCAGGCAACCGACTGAGGGTCCTGGGAGTCTCTGGGCAGAGAACTGGAGACGACCCTTCCGAAGTGAGGGCCTAGGGTTTTGAGGCTCCTTTTAAAGGGGCGCCTTAGAATTATCTATCAGGGTTCTATAAAGGAAAAAAATATGTTTTCCCCACTATGTTTAGGGTTTTGAGGCTCCTTTAAAGGGATTCATAGGGGCGCCTTTGAGGGATCTATGAAGAGGTTTCGGCGCTCACACTCGGACAAGGGGTTAAGGGTTTTGGGGGTTGGTGTTCAGGATTTAGGGTTTTGGGGTTTGGGTTTATGGTTCAGGGGTTAGGGTTTTGGGGCTTAGGTGTTTAGGGTTTTGGGATTAGGAAGGGCCCTGGATGGTGAGAGTTGTTTGGGATTCTGGCTCCTCCTCGAAGACACTCTCAAACCTCTTGTCGCGAGAGCAAGGTTTTCACGAGAAGCCGGAAGCACAAGTTCATGTTTGCATGTTTCTTTGCTCGTACGTTTGTTCGTTCGTTAGTTTGTTTGTTTGCTGTTGTTGTTTTGTCTTCCTTGCTTGCTTGCTTGCTTGCTTGCTGGCTCGCTGGCTGGCTGGCTTGCTGGCTTGCTGGCTGACCTCCTGCCTGCCTGCCTGCTTGCTTACTTTTGCTTGTGGGTTTGTTTGTCCATCGGTCTATCTGTTTGTTCATACTTTGCCTATTTATCCATTCGTTCGTTCATATGTTCTTTCGTCCTTTCGTTCATTCGCCGATTCATTCATTCACTCATTCATTCTTTCGTTCATTACCCGGTATTCGTAGACATTGGTTTCTGTATCATGGTGCAGTGCTGCATATCCTGACAAAGATCACAGCCGGCACTGTGGCGGGCGTTGAGGTTTGCCAAGGAAGGAATCATAGGATCGCTGGCTGCAAACGGATGCTGGGGGTGGAGGGTGTGCACCGGCTCGAGAAACAATCTTTAAGATTAAGGATTTAGGGTGGGGTTTAAGCTTAGGGCTCATGCCTTAATCTAGAGCCAAACACCCTGATCCAAAAACCGCGCCGGAAATTTTAGCGACGAGCTGCCGAGGCTTCTCTTTTTGACTCCTTGGCTCGGCTCCGTGTATTGGACCTCTCCTACAACAAGCTTGCGGTGCCGACCTCATTATGGTTGAGGGTTTAGCGGTACAGCAGGTGCTGATGCAGGTTTTGGGGGCTCAGGTTTATAGACCTCAAAACGCTAAACCCGAAACCCCTAAACCATAAAACAAGCATGATGAATTCAAAACATCCCCGAGTTGGAATTCAAAACCTCGACCTCCGGCTGCCGTGTGTGGGATGCTGGCGAACCGGTATTCTAGTGTTCATGCTACATGCGGACAAAAGGGACGAAGAAGCTGACCATCATGGTCAAGCTACCGACTGCATGGATGGGAATTATTTTGCATGAAGCCCGAGCACATCGAGAAGACCAAGCACTGCACTGCATGGGTTGAAGCAAGCACTAATACGTTGCATGATCCTGACAACTGCATGTGAATAGGTGCATGTACATGCCAGACCGTTTCAGGCTGTCCCATAGTAGTCCACACAGTGTCACCAGAAAACTTCTGTAGTCTGCTTATCTACGTCGAAAGGATAAATGCAGCTTAACTAGGCATGACTAATTGGTTGTGCCTGTGGTCGGTAAAAACTGACTTTTAGCTCCTCGTAGTGACGAGCCTAACAGTTTCGACGCTCCAATTGTTGAACTTGATGTGGTGTGATGGCTCGTCGGGGAGATTGATTGATCCGTCAATGTGTGCCCGGGAACCTGCTTCTAGGCGGTGGTTTTTCATGATCGCAGGGCCCGGGTAGAGGATGGGTCCCGACGGGATACAGTTACTTCAGCTGTTGTCAAGTTACTAGCTACGACAGACACCTCCTCTTAGTGAAGTCTCACTTGGTACGACTCCGAACCACATGCCTCGCCTGGATTGTCCGAGTGTGAGCGCCGAAACCATAAAACCCTAGACCCTAAACCCTAAACCGTTCAGGATAGCCTGGAGTTAGAGCTGTGGGCCTCAAGAACCTGCGCTGCAATAGCTCACGGTGACCGCGCCAGCATTGGCAGCGGCATTTTTGGGGGAAAACATCCCATCCCAACTCCCCATGCCGACGGCACGCATAGCTCCATATTTGCAGAGGGTGTTCAAGAAGGGTACAACCACAAGCTCCATCCTAAGCCCTAAACCCTAAACTCAACGGAATACAGACGCCAATCAACTTTGATGACAGGCTGATGTAGCGTCAGAATTTGTATAGGTGCATCAACAATCGAATCCCAACCCTCCAGCGCGGATGTAGGTGCAATTGTTATGGGTCTAGAGTTTAGTTAAGGGTTTAAAGGGTTTTTTTGGTTTAAGCGCAAGGACTCCCAGAGCAAGGAAATTTGATTCCCAGGTGCTTCCGGACGGGCTCCTCACACCGCTGATCAGCTTAGAGGCCCGATGTACCCCCTCTCAATTATCGAAATTGGCAGGACTTTTTGTCTGTCTACGGCAGATTCTGCCCTTAAAGTCTTGTCTACAAGCGAACCTGGAGCGATCTTGCTTGTAGTGTAAGTCTCAAGGCTTCAGGTCCTAAGACTTTGGTGCAAAGGACCCAGTAGGTATCCACTTAAAGGAACCCTAGGTACCCCATGAAAGGTAGTCCTGTGAAGGAACCCTAGGTACCCCCTTAAAGGAACCCTAGGTATCCCTTTAAAGCAGTCTTAGGTACCTAGGTATCCACTTAAAGGAACGCTAGGTACCCCATGAAAGGTAGTCCTGTGAAGGAACCCTAGGTATCCCCTTTAAAGGAACCCTAGGTATCCCTTGAAAGCAGACTTAGGTACCTAGGTACCCACTTAAAGGAACCCTAGGTACCCCATGAAAGGTAGTCCTGTGAAGGAACCCTACATATCCCCTTAAAGGAGCCCTAGGTATCCTTTTAAAGCAGTCTTAGGTACCTAGGTATCCACTTAAAGGAACCATAAGTATCCCATTAAAGGAATCCAAAGCCACGGGAAGGAGCTAGAAGTCGCCGGCAACTTTGCTGGGTTGCTCGATGCCTCGTCGCTGACAGCACTCCGGCGGCCAGGTTAGGGTTTCTTTTAAGAGATACCTACCGTTGATGGGCAACATCCTGCATGACTTTAAGAACCTTAAATTATGGGAATTATGGTATATTCCTGATTATGGGTCATGCAGGATTGTGTCCATCAACAGTAGGGCTCGTGTAAAGGGCTACTTGGGGTCCCTTTAAATGGCTACTTAGGGTTCCTTTGACGGGATACTTAGGGTTCCTCTAAAGGGCTCCTTTAATTGGATACTTAGGGTTCCTTTAAAGAGATACTTAGGGTTTCTTTAAAGGGATACATGGGGTTCCTTAAAGGGATCTATAAGGGTTCTATAAAGGGGTTTTAGGGCTTTAGGGCTTTGGGGTTCAGGGTTCAACAGCTTTGGGTTATAGGGGCCAGGGGTTTCAGTTTTACTACAGAGGTGTGCATGCCTAGTAGCAGTATTCTCTCATGGCTTTTGTATAAATACGATGATCCTTGGAGACACCGGCACAGCCACGAGGGTATGGATGTACATGTATTGGAAAACTGGTCAACTGCTATTCTTGCACCGAAGAGACGTCTCGCGGAAATGGGCGAGTGCCATACGAGCACGAATTCTACGGAATATTATAGCGCTCCAGACGCACACAAAACTTTAGTTTAAACTCAAAGCTTGAGACGATGCACCAGGCATCCTATCGAACTCTAATGCCCGAAATGCTAAACCCAGCTTGGCATGTTCTGTACTCGACATGGCAACGTCAAGAGCCATGTGTCAACTCCAAAAAAGCTCTAAAGAATTGACTTGGGGGTCCTAAAATCCGATGCCCTGATGTTGAACCTTATATTGCAGGTTCTTGTGCCCCTAAACCCTAAACCCTAAGCTGATAGACCGTCGACCTGAAAGAGCCGAAGCTTTCAAGCCCAACAAACCGGCATTTCTAAAGGTTGTTGGCTGTAGGTTTAGTGTTTACAAGGTTTGTGGTAAGGCATTTCTAAAGGTTGTTGGCTGTAGGTTTAGGGTTTATAAGGTCTGTGGGAAGGCATTTCTAAAGGTTGTTGGCTGTAGGTTTAGGGTTTATAAGGTCTGTGGTAAGGCATTTCGAAAGGTTGTTGGCTGTAGGTTTAGGGTTTGTAAGGTCTGTGGTAAGGCATTTCTAAAGGTTGTTGGCTGTAGGTTTAGGGTTTATAAGGTCTGTGGTAAGGCATTTCTAAAGGTTGTTGGCTGTAGGTTTAGGGTTTATAAGGTCTATGGTAAGGCATTTCTAAAGGTTGTTGGCTGTAGGTTTAGGGTTTATAAGGTCTGTGGTAAGGCATTTCTAAAGGTTGTTGGCTGTAGGTTTAGGGTTTATAAGGTCTGTGGTAAGGCATTTCTAAAGGTTGTTGGCTGTAGGTTTAGGGTTTATAAGGTTTGTGGTAAGGCATTTCTAAAGGTTGTTGGCTGTAGGTTTAGGGTTTATAAGGTCTGTGGGAAGGCATTTCTAAAGGTTGTTGGCTGTAGGTTTAGGGTTTATAAGGTCTGTGGTAAGGCATTTCTAAAGGTTGTTGGCTGTAGGTTTAGGGTTTATAAGGTTTGTGGTAAGGCATTTCTAAAGGTTGTTGGCTGTAGGTTTAGGGTTTATAAGGTCTGTGGTAAGGCATTTCTAAAGGTTGTTGGCTGTAGGTTTAGGGTTTATAAGGTTTGTGGTAAGGCATTTCTAAAGGTTGTTGGCTGTAGGTTTAGGGTTTATAAGGTCTGTGGTAAGGCATTTCTAAAGGTTGTTGGCTGTAGGTTTAGGGTTTATAAGGTCTGTGGTAAGGCATTTCTAAAGGTTGTTGGCTGTAGGTTTAGGGTTTATAAGGTCTGTGGTAAGGCATTTCTAAAGGTTGTTGGCTGTAGGTTTAGGGTTTATAAGGTCTGTGGTAAGGCATTTCTAAAGGTTGTTGGCTGTAGGTTTAGGGTTTATAAGGTCTGTGGTAAGGCATTTCTAAAGGTTGTTGGCTGTAGGTTTAGGGTTATAAGGTCTGTGGTAAGGCATTTCTAAAGGTTGTTGGCTGTAGGTTTAGGGTTTATAAGGTCTGTGGTAAGGCATTTCTAAAGGTTGTTGGCTGTAGGTTTAGGGTTTATAAGGTCTGTGGTAAGGCATTTCTAAAGGTTGTTGGCTGTAGGTTTAGGGTTTATAAGGTCTGTGGTAAGGCATTTCTAAAGGTTGTTGGCTGTAGGTTTAGGGTTTATAAGGTCTGTGGTAAGGCATTTCTAAAGGTTGTTGGCTGTAGGTTTAGGGTTTATAAGGTCTGTGGTAAGGCATTTCTAAAGGCTGTTGGCTGTGGTAAGGCATTTCTAAAGGTTGTTGGCTGTAGGTTTAGGGTTTATAAGGTCTGTGGTAAGGCATTTCTAAAGGTTGTTGGCTGTAGGTTTAGGGTTTATAAGGTTTGTGGTGGCATTTCTAAAGGCTGGTTTTTATAAGGTTTGTGGTAAGGCATTTCTAAAGGTTGTTGGCTGTAGGTTTAGGGTTTATAAGGTCTGTGTGGTAAGGCATTTCTAAAGGTTGTTGGCTAGGTAGGGTGTTTAGGTGGTAAAGGCATTTCTAAAGGGTTGGCTGTAGGTTTAGGGTTTATAAGGTTTGTGGTAAGGCATTTCTAAAGGTTGTTGGCTGTAGGTTTAGGGTTTATAAGGTTGTGGTAAGGCATTTCTAAAGGTTGTTGGCTGTAGGTTTAGGGTTTATAAGGTTTGTGGTAAGGCATTTCTAAAGGTTGTTGGCTGTAGGTTTAGGGTTTATAAGGTTTGTGGTAAAGTATTTCTAAAGGTTGTTGGCTGTAGGTTTAGGGTTTATAAGGTCTGTGGTAAGGCATTTCTAAAGGTTGTTGGCTGTAGGATTTAGGGTTTATAAGGTCTGTGGTAAGGCATTTCTAAAGGTTGTTGGCTGTAGGTTTAGGGTTTATAAGGTTTGTGGTAAGGCATTTCTAAAGGTTGTTGGCTGTAGGTTTAGGGTTTATAAGGTCTGTGGGAAGGCATTTCTAAAGGTTGTTGGCTGTAGGTTTAGGGTTTATAAGGTCTGTGGTAAGGCATTTCGAAAGGTTGTTGGCTGTAGGTTTAGGGTTTGTAAGGTCTGTGGTAAGGCATTTCTAAAGGTTGTTGGCTGTAGGTTTAGGGTTTATAAGGTCTGTGGTAAGGCATTTCTAAAGGTTGTTGGCTGTAGGTTTAGGGTTTATAAGGTTTGTGGTAAGGCATTTCTAAAGGTTGTTGGCTGTAGGTTTAGGGTTTATAAGCAGGTTTGTGGATTAAGGTTTAGGCTCTAATGGTTTAGGGCTTAGGGTGTAGGGGGTACAGGCTTAGGGTTTCTGTGGCATCGTTCAGGGCAGGCCTGACCCTATTCCTGACAGGGTCGATCCTAGACTCAATCCTAAACCCTATGTATTCCGAAGCCCGAACTCCTGTTCCAGCCCAGGAATTGCAGAAGTTGCTCTGTTCTTGCCGTGGCCTCAGCAGAGTGGGAGGCGTTAGGCTCAGGCTTTAGGGAGTAGGGTTTGAGGCTTGAAGAGGCCAGGGGGCTACTGTAGGGGTCTTTATAGTTGCCTACACTATTTTGGGGGCTCCTTAACATAAGTGTAGCGTAATGGGCCCCACAACCCTATTCTAAGCATTAAGGCCCTTACATTATTCGGAGTGCCTCTGATCGGATTGACCCCCACCCAGGTTCTCAAACAAAAAATGAGGCCCTGAATTAGTCTTTAAGCTCCAATCAACCCCGTCTCTGTGAGGAAAAATGGAACCCTCATTCACTCATTCGTTGAGCCCATACACAAATTTCATAGTGTCTGGTGCACGGCCACATTAAAACCATTTCAGAATCCTCCCCCGCACAACAAAAAGAACAGGCACACACAACGTCCAATAAGAAGAATTTTACATAACGAACACAATAAGAGTATATAGCGATACTAACCATGATAGCAGTAGTAAGAATCATAATGCTAACACTAACAGACATAGGATGCGAAGCAACAGTATAGTAAGAAGAACAGAAACAAAAAACACGAGTGTAGACAATGACCGTCGTACAACTACAAAAATTAATTAACAACGACAGCATTAACACCTGTTAACCAATATGATACTGAAAGTAGTAAGAGTAGAAAACATAAGGGTGGTTGTCAACATTAGGCTCCCTTTTTTGGGTCCTTATTATAATACGGCACCTAATATTTAGGGTACCCAAAAAGGGGCCATAATTTTGACAACCGCCCAAATGAAGTCCGAACACAGAGCTGACATACCCCAGACCCCATACCCTAAATCCCAAATCCTAAACCCTAAACCCTAAACAAATTCAGGTTCTCTGACTGCTTGCCTCTGCAAGCAGCGCCTCCTGGCTTGGCAGACGGATATGCCTTTTTCCGACTTTGGCCGAGTGGAGCTCAAGCTGCGGTAGTTGACCAAGGGACGGCTCACGGTTCAGGTGCGGTAGGGTTTAGTAAAAAGGGATTAGGGTTGAGAGTTTAGGGCTGAGTTTGTAGGGCTTAGGGTGCAGTAGGGTTTAGGGTTCAGGGATTAGGGGTTGAGGGTTTCGGGGCTTAGGGCTTAGTTTGTAGGGCTTAGGGTGTAGGGCACAGGGGGTTGGGCTCAATTTTTGGTTTGTAGTTCAGAACAACCCTAAACTTAGGTGTACTTAAAAATATTGTTCAATTTTTGGTTATTGTAGTCCCTAAGAAACAGCTATATAAAATTAGTTTTTTGCTAGGGTTCTAAGTTCAGTAGACTAAACCCTAAGCCCTAAACCCTTGGGTTGAGTTCGCGCTTAGGGGAGCTCGCAGCTAGGGCCTCGATCTGCATTTTACTCATGGTAGAAGCCTAAATACTTACCAACAGTATTCTTAGGGTTCATTATTTAGGGTTTAGGGTTTAGGGTTTTTATTATAGGCCCTTATAGAATCATGGGACTTAGTAACTGTGGTTATAAATAATGTAACTATACTTATAACCTGACTTACTAAGTCCCATGATCCTCCAAGTAGGGTTCATTATAGGCCCTTATAGTATGTTGCCCTTGCTGTGGTTGTGGCAGTTGTTTTGGTAGTGACATTCTCCGTAATGTTGCTGCTTGTGGTTGTTTCTCGACGATGCCCGCCACCTGCGCTATAGTCGCCTTCGTTGTAGCCTTCCTCATTGGTTGCGATCAGAAATATCATCCGTGCTCTGGTCGTTTCGCCGTTTACAGCTTCCATTAAACACGTCTTTCCCAACATGCACACACTGACATTAAAAACAAAAATTACTGCGCTCGGCTGTCCATCACCACAGACTATCATCATCATCGCCAAACGCTAAACCTAAACCCTAAGGCCATGCTTGTCAGCAGCGGAATGTTTCAGGGTTGGCTTCGCGTGCGGGCCATTCTTGGACAACTACCTTCCTGGTGGTGCCAGGCAGGTATGTAGCCAGTCGTAACATTACAATACCACGATAAAGTGTATTATGGTATTGTAACAAAGTTACTGTAGGATGGAAGGTTGCGCAAATAAAGATGTTCGCGATGCTTAACCTTTGTGCCAAGTAACAAGCGCATTTTCGGCCCTTGGCCCAGCGCAGTGTCACCCCTTGACCCAAGACTCTGATCGCCGGAGAAACCGTGAACCTTAATTAACTAAATCCTAAAAACCTAAACCCCTAAAAGATTAAAGCCAACTCCCAGAATTCCAGGAACCTCCCCAAAGATGCTCAGAGTTTCGGGGAGAAGCCCTAGAGCCGAAACCTGGGGGGTGTTTAAGCAAGAAAGGGTCTTCCTTGAACCCGGGTCAAGGAGCTCTCTTGCAAGGGAGCCAAAAGAAGGAACGGAGGGCCTGTTTTTCATTTATAAGGAACCCCAACGAAGGTAGGTTGTCTTGGGGTTAAGTACCATCCGAAACTAAGATCTGGGGAGGGACTCGGTGGACCCAGGGTTACAGGGTGTCGGTAATGTGACAAAAACCGAACCATAGAAGGCTGAACAATTCAAGCAGTATTCCTGAGGGATCCCTATGATCAATGTTATAAACTGTAGTGGAAAGATGAACCCCAAAGACCTGTTCGAATGCTGTGTGCCGCTATATTACCTGCCTGCACACCGTTTGTTTCAACAGCTCAGCCAGTGCGGGTGTGCTCGCACTCTAGGCACGCACCCCAAAGTTTTGCGACTGAGCTTTCTTAGTGGTCTCGCGGCGAAGTCTCTCGGCAAGTCCAATTCTTTGGAATCCTCAAGCTTTCGGGTGCAGATACAGTAGACGCCCAAAAGTTGGAAACCCAATAGCCTCAATCCTTAAGAGTATTGCAGAGGGAATTCCAGCACTATTTGGCCTTAAATCCGGTTTCCAACTTAATGGGGTTTACTGTACGTGAAGTCATAGGGATCCTTTCGGGGGGTAGGGGGCCTTAATGCCCATAATAATGGTTCGACACCATGAAGGCCAGCGGAAGACTTCCCCGCGGGCAATGATGCAGTGGAGCAACGACAGTGGGGTCCTCTGCCCAACAGCATGACTGTCATACTGTACCAGGGGCCAAAATCGACGCTGTGATTGTTGGGTGACCTCCCGGACCTAATTTTGACCAAGAGCCTGTTTCTTCCGGTCCGTCAGTCGCTTCCAACAGCTTGGAGACTGACCCTGGACCCCCGCAAAGGGACAACATCCGACAACCGGACCTCACATTAGGGTTTAGGTTTAGGGTTTAGGGTTTATGGTTTAGGGTTTAGGGTTTCTCGACCCCCGCAAAGGGACAACATCCGACAGCCGGACCTCCCGCGTAATAGTGGCAGCCTCAATACTTAGAACAGTGTCTTGCGGTTCATTTTACTATAGTGATATAGACACAGACCTATAGCGGAACGTGATCAGGAGCTCTTCAGACCTGCAAAAAACAGAAAGCCGACATCCGACGTTGAAAAGCCTCGCAGGGGCTTGAGGGATTTTAGCGCTCAGGAAGTCTAGGGTCTTGAAAGGACATGCATAGCATCTAGTCATTCTCACTACGGTCAGAATAGCTGGTCCCATCGGAGCCGGCCTAAGTACTGCCGCATACTGCCGCAAGCGGTGTTTCTCGGAAACAACCAAACGTCTAGTCAAGTTGGAACTGGATATGGTGTTGGTGGTTTCAGGTCGTGCTGGGATGGCACTGTCATTGCTCGACGAGCAGAGTCCTTGACTGTAGAAGAAGCTTGAATAATTACCACTACCATTCCCTAAATTCTTATTGCCAACACAGTACAACATATCCCAAAGCTCTGTTCTGCTTATAAAGGCCTGCATTATGCATCAGCCCTGGATGCTGAGGCTTGCCCGTAAGTCAGGGTATTTGTGGATGCGCATGCAAGGGTTTCGGGATCCTACAGTGTCCCATCGGTGGTAGGTCGATCTCTCTCTCTCTCTCTCTCTCTCTCTCTCTCTCTCTCTCTCTCTCTCTTTATATATATATATATATATAATATGTAGTGCACAGATTTCGCGTCTTCATTCTTTGGCTCTTTTGGTAGTGCAGCCTGGGCTAATGCCTTGCAATCTCAGTTCAAACCCACTACTTGGAGGATCATGGGATAGAGTAATTAAGGTGATAGGGACCTTAAGGAATGCCGCGGAGCGGTATTTGCTGAAACAAAGTTTACAAGACAAGTCAGTCTTCGGTTCGCCGGTCCCCGTGCGTGCTTCAAAACTTCAAAACAGCAGGGCTGACCCGCTGCACACCGCGGCAATTGGAAGATTTCGTGGACACAGCAAGGTCCAAAATTAATGTAGGAAGTGCCAAGTGGCCATACATGGGCTCGAAGCACTCGCGCGAGAATTCACAGGGGATGACTCGTTCCCTTGGGAGCAGCTTCCCTAGATCAGCTGGTTGTGTTGCCAAATTTCACAAGTCAGCGAGGAGCGGGTGTGTGTGATTTGGACATCGCTCGGGATGCTGGAGCAGCAAGACATGGCCGAAGTCATAGCTTCAAACTGGTTGTAGATGGCACGCAGCAGGAGTTCCTTACAAACCAACACAGTGCTGTTACAGTTTCTGTTTTGGTTCCCAATCCGTTCATCTCGGCACATGGGCGGGTCCTGCCCGCGAGAGCCATGTGGATGCTTACGCGAGCACCAGGCACTTGTGAAGGAGGAAAGAGCAGAGAACATGATTCAATTCTCGAGAGAGCAGCAAAGCTTGCAGAGTCGCATGTTGGACTCAACCTCCGAAAACAAGTTGTGTGCACGAGGACTTCGCCGTGGGCATGGATGTTGCACTGCGGAACGGCTTTCCGTCGGCTCGCCTTTACGATGATTGCACACAGGCGGCGCACAAACAAAATCTTGAGCGAGGGTTTTTGCCGGGAAGCCACCCTTGGTCCAAGGGTTTTGCAAACGACTGGCCAAGGGGTGGTTTGACTTCGGCGTCCTGCTCGCTCTTCGCTACTCGGCACTACCCGCTCGCTTTTGCTGCAATGGTTTGAGCTTTTGTAGCAGCCAGTGCCATAGAGAACAACCATAGCCTTTGACCATGCGCCGCGGCCTCTTGCTCCAGCCGAAGGAGTCTAGGCTCGACTTCAAGGGCAACAAAAAGGACTGCAGCTCAGATGTTGGTTCTGAATTGGTGACACTGAGAGAAAACCCCGGTGCTGGTCGTGCTTCCAAGCCGAAGGTGAAACAGGCCTCGGATGCTGGTCGTGTTTCCGAGCCGAAGATAAACGGTCGTGCTTTTGAGCCGAAGGTGAACGACAGGAGCACCCTTCGAGCCGATACTTTCGAGGATTTGGGCCCGGGCTCCAAGAGATTCAGCTTGGATGAAGACACTGATATCAAGATCGCCGGCTTTGACGACGTCCTTGTCAACAACACAAAGCCGTCTTCCTGAGCACTTTCGCACCAGGCCGTCTTCGTGAGCCGAGCGAGTTGGTGAGCTAGGCTGCCTCAGGCATTTTGGTGGGGGAAATTTGGACCGCTGCTGAGGAGCTAACGGCGGTGTCAAATTCAAGCCGCAGGGGGTGAAACCAAAGAGATGGGTCGGAAGGAATTGGTTAAGGGGTCAACAACAAGATCGGAGATCGAGGCACAAGGGGGTCAGACAAAAACATGCCCAGGTTTAGGGGGGTTTCGGGTGTAAAGTTCCAGCTCTTGGTAGCTTTTCTTGTCACATCAGGTGGGTGTATCCCAGACGAAAATTCGAACAGCCTAAGCCCCACGCCCAAAACACCCGTAAACTCCCAGGTTCCCAGAAACCCTACAGCCGTAAACCCGACCTTTAACCCCACATAAGCTACCGTTTTTTGAGACCGTGTAACGAAACGGAAACCATTATAAGGAGCCTTAAAGAGGTAGGGTTCATAGGGTTCAGGTAAGACCCTAATCCAAAGCTGTCCCTCCGGATTGTTCGGTTTTGGGGCCCGGGTCTGGGCCCAGTTCTTGGGCGGGGCCCGGTTTCTGCCTCCTTTGCAACTATTTGCCGTCGCCTGTCAGCCCCGAGAAACACTCACCCTGGAGCTTGAATAGTGCAGTTACCGTCCTACGCGCCTAGAGCCTGTGTTCATATTTGCTTCAAACTTAGCTTATAGGGTCCCACTTGGGTGCTTATTATGACTTCGTTAAACGAGATCTGATGTACGGGACGTTTCGGCAGGGTCCCGATACAAACCTTACAGGGCAGAATAGTACGGACCGCCAGCTGACAGCGGGTTATAGAAGGTTGGGAAAACACGTATGTAAGCCTTGGCGGCCCCGTTCCTGACCGGGAATCCCTAGGCTTGAACACGTTTCAGTTAGCGGGTCCTAGTATGCTGCAACTTTGTTAGACTTAAACCCTAAACTCGAGGTACATGGCTCACGTGGTTTCGGATTTGTGTCCAGCCTCCAACTCGGATCACGAAACTCCAACTTCGAAGCCAAGATGACATATATCCCCAGCCCTATTTGCGAGATGCTTCCTTCAAGCACAATGGGGACCTGTAGCACAGGGCCTTTGTTTAGCAGATTGGAATGTCTGGGTAGGTCCCGGAAAGGGGGCTGAGAGGTGACTGTGCCAACGTTTTGAGCCCCTGGAAGAAAGATTTCAGAGGCACGGACGGAAGGTTTCAGCCCATCATGCCAAGGGAGCCCGAGAACCAAGCGAACAATCTGGGGCGTCTTAGCATGAGACTAGGGGGTTACGGCATTTAGTGGTCCTGTATAACACATCCTATCATTCAGGAAATTGGGGTCTATATCACAAAAACTATCATGGAGTTCTGCAGTTTTCACGAGACTTTCACGAAACTTTGTACTTGGATTAGGTCATCTCGGGTTCCTTGGATGATGCTTTCGTTCTGGTAGGTCTTCTAGGCTTGCGCGGGGCCTTGCCGTAGGGCTAAGATTCCAGGTGATGCTCCGTCCTGAATGGCCGCTGCAATCGTGAATCCGTAAGCCCTAAACCCAGAACCTTGAAAATCCATAAACCTAAACCCCAAACATAGTCCTGTGGACTATGTGGAGCCTTGCCTGCCTTGTGCGAGTGTGAGCGTCGAAAAAACCGCAAACAGATAGATTCTGGCTTTGTAGCTTCTCAGATGTTCTGGGGCTCGAGAAGCCTTCCCCCTCCATGCTTCGGATAGAGGGCTCTCAACCCTGGCGTTCTTCTGATTGGCTCTTAGGACTTTAACTTCTTGGGTTTCTATATGCACCAGAATAAGGAGGCCGACAGTTTAACGTTGTTCGAGGGGACTCAGAAGTCAGCCAAGAAACCCTAAGGTTTAACTAAGCCCGATTCTTCAAAATTTCGTAAAGCCCCAAAGCCCGGAAGTCCCGACAGCGTAAGGCCCTAAACCTTAGACACTAGAGCACCCTAAAGTAAGAAGCCCTTGTGAAGTCCGGCCACACCCCGCCAGACGATATTCATGGCCACAAGTGCTTCATCTGAGCCCACAAGGGAGGAGCCTAAGGAAGGAAGGGTTCGGTAGGTTCGGGTCTTCTTTACGGGTTATCTTACATACGCACTACTGCAAGGGTTCGTCTGCGCCCGGAAGCCCTCAACCGGAACCTTCGATTCCTGGCGACCCGAAACCTCCTACCCTCAACCCTAAACCTTAAACCCGAAACCTAACCCCTAACCCCTAAACCCTCATCCCTAAACCCTCAACCCTCATTCCCAGACCCTAAGACCTAAACCTTCAGCTTCTTCTTACGACTCAAAGCCTCGGCCCTGAACTGTAAACATTCATCCCTAAACTCTATAAACCCTAAGACCTAAGACCTCAACTTCTTCCCTAAACCCTAAACTCTATAAACCCTAAGACCCAAACCCTCAACTTCTTCCGTAAACCCTAAACTCTATAAACCCTAGGAGGGAAAAAACCCTCAACTTCTTCTCAATTTCGCGTCTCCTTCCGCGGCTCCTCTTCTGTGGGTCTGCTCGGGGCCTCGTGGGTTTACCCCGACCGGCCTCTTTGGGCTCCTTTTAACTTAGGGGGACTCAGAAATATTTTTTAGTTTTTGGTTATTATAACACTTAAGAAACGGCTAAAATTGTAATTTTTGCTAGGGTTCTAAGTTCAGTATAGTTAAGGATTGCTCTAAGGGTTCCTTTACATAAGGGTTCCTTTAAGGGTGTTAAGGGTTAAGGGTTTAGGATTTAGGGGAAAAGGGATTTAGGATTCAGGGCTTAGGGTTTTAGGGTTTAGGGATTTAGGGCTAGGGCTTGGTGTTTAGGGCTTAGGATTTAGGATTTCATCTAGGGGTTGGGACTACGGTCTATAAGGTTTCTACTTGTTCCTGCGGGCTGGAAATGGGCTTGTGATAGGGCTTTGATTGGCATTTGTAGGGGCTTTGTCAGGATGCTCATACCTTGAAGGGGCTTCAAGGGGCTTTGCTAGGGCCTTGAAGAGTTTATAGGGTGTTTGATTGGGCTTTGAAGCGGTTTGCAGGGCTTTGATTCGGATTTACAGGGTTTTGCAGGGTCTTGAAATGAGGCTTATAGCGGTTTTGAGAGGGCTTTGCTAGGCAATACAAGCTTTGACAGGGTTCTACAAACATTCTAGGGCTTCATCGGGCTTAGACCTGCTTTGACAGGGCCTAGGGCTACTTAGAGGATCATGGGACTTAGTAAGTAGGTTATAATTGGGGTTATAAGTCCCCTAAGTGGGGTTATCCCAATTATAACCTACTTATAACCTTACTTACTAAGTCTCATGAGCCTTCAAGTAGAATTTACCAACATATGGCATTAGGGTGAACGACAGAGACCATGACTCACAGTCGCAATGCCAATTACAAGTCAAGGTCCAGCATACTTGTAGCTGGTGCCTTACAGGCTGCATGGTTGGATTAGAATTACTGATCTTCCAACTTAACGGTACCTTAACATACCAAAACCTACAAAAAAGTATAGGGTCCCTATAAATTCCATATTAGGGTTTAGAATAAGAACCTACAAAAAAGTAGGGTTTGGTAGATTAAGGTATGGCTTGAATCCTAAGATTCCAGCCCACATGAAATCGAAGTTGAGGCCCCTTCACACTCAAAAGTCAATTATGGCTCAAAGCCGATAACCTTCCAGACTTCTTGAGGGTTGGATGTTGGGCCGGTGCTCTGGATAGAAGAGGTTTGAGGTTAAGTCTTTAGTAGTGGCTCCTTTGTCATAGTTGGGTAAGATTTTGCATTTTTATGGGTACTTAAATCCAATAAGGAATTAAGAATTTAATTTTTTCATCCTATCCCAACCATGAACTAGGTTCGTTTTGGACCTATCGTTGACAGTTCCGTAGTTCCGGAGCCGGATGCTGCCCTGAGCCCCGGGCCATAAAGCCTCCGAAGTGCTAACCGAACCCAGAGACTGCAGGGCCCCTTCATTAAGAAATGCACCTTCAATCGCCATAAGAGTCCCTGCTTTAAAGCCCGACGCCTCTATGAAATGCACCTTCAATCACCATAAGAGTCCCTGCTTTAAAGCCCGAAGCCCTATAGGGATGCCCCCTCGAGTTGCAGGTGCATTCCTTAGCTGAGGGGTCCTGGAGTCTCCGGGGAGAGCCGGGGTGCGTCTTCGTTGTAAAGAGACCCTTTCAATGTAAAGGACCCCGCCAGTGGCAGAAGCAAAAAAGGTTTGGGGTTTCGGGTATGGGTATAGGGTAGGGTTTGGGGTTTTGGGGATTGGGTATAGGGTAAGGTATCGGAGATTGTTCCCCGGTTTTGAAGGCATGTATGGGTAGTTGTCAAAATCAGGGTCCCATTTTGGGTCCCTATTATAGTACGGCACCTAATATTTAGGGTACCCAAAAAGGGACCGTAATTTTGACAACCATCCCTTTGGGGATTCCTGGCGGCAGGGATACTTGACGCTGATCTCGTCCGTCGGGCCCCGGGAACCCAATAGCCCTGAGTTAAGCTCGAGACCACAGGGTTGGGGAAGCCTCGCGCAGAACGCGGGGAAGATGGGGCTGGCCCAGAGACACCAGAATCCTAAAAACTTTCGCAGCACAACGAGGATACTCATTATGGTGAGGAAAGGTGTATTCCTTCTGCAGCTGGTTTCGAGGGTAACTACTAGTACTTGTCCCAGCACCAAAGTCCTAGCCCGGGTCATATATTTTCGATCCCAGTTGCAAAGAGTTTGGTACCTCAGAATCGTGGCCAGCAGGTGCTTACTGCAGGGCATGGTGGTCTGAATCCTGAGCCCAAGAGCCCAATACCACTTTGTTTCAGATGGCTAAGAGTTTACGTTTTTATGGGTATTTGAACACAAGAATGAATAGAAATGTCAATCTTTAGTACGATCCCAACCATGGACCAGACCACTGCGGCAATCGATGTATAGTTGGCAATGTGCAAGCCTCCAGAAACACTAGCATTTTGTTCCTCAGGGTTCCTCATGATACGTATACTAAAGCAGACCTTGAAACCCTATTGCAACTGTTAATCCCAAAAGGCCCTGCGTTCTTTTCCTTTTCCTTTTCCTTCTCGCTATTATTGTTACTGCCACTCTTAATGCTACCATTACTAGTATTGTTATCCTCATCGGCATGGTCCTTGTGTTAGAACCCTTGTCGTAACCCTCATGGTGCGCTTATTGGAGCCCTGTCTGATTTTGTAAGGCCCCCGTGGGATCTGGAGAGCCGGTAACACCTCGAGCCAAGGACCCTATAATCCTAAACCCTGAACCCTAAAACCCCAAACCCCTAGACCCTAAACCCTTCACCCTAAACACCTAAACCCTAAACCCCAAATTCCCAAACCCCTAAACCCTAAGCCCTAAAAATCTGAACCCTAAGCCAAGGAAGCTGTACGGCGGCGCCGGCGTGCAGCCTCGCTCCTTCGACAGCGAGGCGCTCTGGATTCTGGAAGCTTTGAAGTTTTCTTGGAGGGGCAGGGGACTTAGTAAGTAGGTTATAAGTAGGGTTATAATTTGGGTAACTCCATTTAGGCTACTTATAACTCTACTTATAACCGACTTACTAAGTCCCCTGCCCCTCCAAGCATTGTTTCAGGGTTCAGAGATTAGAGTTTAACGTTTAGTTTAGGGTTTTCGGGTTTAGGGGTTCAGAGTTTGGGGTTTGAGGGTGTTAGGGTTTTTAGGGTTTTAGGTTTTCAGGGTTTGGGGATGTTTAGGGTTTTAGGGGTTCAGCGGTTTAGAGGTCAGGGTTTGTATTGGACCTGAGTTTGGTGGGTTTTTAGGGTTTGGGGGGTTCAGGGTTTAGGGATTAGTGTGCTTGAGGGTTCAGGGAAGGCATGTAACTTTGACCTGAGGCTTACGGGCCAAAGCAGAAACCAACACTAGGATGCCCAGTAGTACCCTCATTCCCTTTCTGTAGTCCTGGGTTCCTTATAAAGTTACCCAATACCAAAAAGGGATCCCTTCTTATTCCTAGGTTACTGGGCATCGCAGAACACGTTCGAAACCCTTCCCAGTTTTCGAGCCCAGACCTTCCGAAATCCCTTAATTAAGGAATATACCTTAAGTTCTATAGTTTAATAGGT
Source organism: Symbiodinium sp. CCMP2592 (assembly GCA_905221615.1). Taxonomy (NCBI): domain Eukaryota; class Dinophyceae; order Suessiales; family Symbiodiniaceae; genus Symbiodinium; species Symbiodinium sp. CCMP2592. The sequence continues at coordinate 1,253,951 of CAJNDT010004334.1, read as the reverse complement.
TCCCTAAAATGATTTAAGGGATATTCCTTAATTAAGGGATTTTGGAAGGTTTAGGAGGCCCTGCAAAGACCACCTCACTTCCCGACAGGGGTGGGTCCCTGGAGGCGTTTCCTGAGCCTTGGCTGCCTTAGCAACTGAAAGTGTACACTCTTTGGGGCTTATGAACTCAGCAACTAAGTTATCGCAGGACCATCAGTCAAAAGCACTCTGTAGCGCCAAAACCCTGCACCTACACTCGCAATAGGCCCTAATTGCCGGATGATTTTTTGGACTTAAACCCTCAACCCTAAACCCCTAAACCCTAAACCCCGTAAACCCTAAAGCCCTAAGCCTCGAAACCCCAACATGTAGTAGCTTCAGACATGGGGAAACCTAAGAACCTCCGTGAAGCCTAAATAGTAGGATCCGACATAAGGGAGCCCTAAAATTCGGGAACTCCCATGCAGCTATAGTATGGCATATCCCCCAAGACCTTTCACCTAGTGGGAACAGAGGCGTCCCTGCCTTATATAGCCGCAATGCCGAAAGCCACGGAAGCTCGGAGTGTAGGGTTTGGGGCTTAAAAGGTTTAAGGGTTTAGGGTTTAGGAGGGGATGCTCTTTGCTGTAACCGGGCTGCTGGACAACGAGGCCTGCTGCAAAAAGGAGGGGATGCAAGGCATTATGTCTTTGTGTGTTTCCTCTTTCTTCAGGGTACCCGGCAGTCGCAATAGGCCTGGATGCAAAAAGGGTTTAGGAGTTTAGGGTTTATGGTTTGGCTGCTGATGCAGAAGCAACTTGCGAAAACAAAGGGGCGCTTTGTGTGCAATTGTGCAGATCCTGTCGCAGGCTCCTTAAACAACTAACGGTCTCCAACCCAAAGCACTTTACCTGCATTTCGGATTTCCGACCGAAGGCTTCGGGTTTCCCGCTCGGCTTGAAAGAGTAGTTTTGTGCATCCAGCTTTGACAGTTGAAGTGAGCCGATCCGGGATGTCCTTTAGTTGTGATCGCTTCTGAGCTAAAGCGCTTTGAATGATGAGTAGGATGGTTCCCCTTTAGTCCATCGTGTACGTAGACCTTAGCTCTACCATATCCCAAAATTCTGGTGTGTCTTGCATCCTTGCGGCTGCGAGCATACAAAGAGTACTGACCTTGCCGTGGGAACTACAGTCTCTTTAGGGTTTGGGAGTTTGTTTTCGGATGTAGGCGTTTTGGGGTTAAGAGGTCTGGATAGCTTAGTGGCGGTTTTGCGCGTTAGCCAATCACCTAGGACTAATGAGGTCGCGACTCTAAGACCTGTGAGCCACGGTTGGGTTAGGAACAGTTTAGCATCGTTATTGAGGTTCTCCTGGCGTGTGCTGCGCACTCAGCAAGCGAGGCCCGGCAGAGATGTCAAAGCCAGGTGTTTACACGGATTGCTGTGGGTACCAGGGTTTCGTCGGCTTGACAGAAAAGGCTAGTCGGACCCGTTGAGCCCTATGCCTGAGAGCCAGCTTCGGCTGCCTACTCAAAGGATCATAGGCCTCAGCATCAGCAGCGAGCGAGAGAGCGAGCGAGAGGGAACCGATGAAACATACAGAGATGGGCAAGGTTCGAGTTTCCTGAGAGATTGCTTGTCTTGTGTAGTGTAGTCGACATGGCGCTGCCCCTGGATACAGCTCGAGGGTTCAGGGTTCAGAGTTTCTGTTCGGAGGAGTCTGCACTGAAAGACGAACTACCACAAACGGTCTGCAAACATCCGGTGAACTTTCTGAGAAGGAGCCCTGTTGCAGCATCCGCCGTCATTCTGCTGCGTGCCGCCCGTGCCTGCGCAGCCTTTGTGCCCGGGGCAGCAGGCAGCTCAACTCTAGCCGTTACACCCATTGGCCTTCGACGCAATGGTCGACCCTCCCTGAACCCTAAACCCCCTGAACACCGAGGCCTCAAGCCTGTGGTACCATGGTCATTGGAACCCAGTACCTCGATTCTTGCTGGAGTCTGGAGGCTGCTGCGTCCGACCCAAACCCAAAGCCTTTATTCCTAAAGCCGAAACGCCAAACCCGAAGCCCGAAACCCAACCCTCAAGCTCAAGGCTGCAAGAGTTGTTTTTGTGGGGGGAGGGTGGGGGGTTGTAGAATTGTGAAGGTGTTGAGAGAGGAGCTTGTGCCGGTTATGTAGGCGGGTGATAAGTGGGGCTGTGTAATAACCCCGCGCCTCTTCGTTCTGTGTTCGCTGGGCGCCTGTTGGAAGGATAGTGTTTTGGCTGGAAAAACGATAAGAAGAAAAAAACGATGACGTCAGTTTATGATGCCAGTAGTCTTGTACATTATTTGCTGCTGATGGCTTGTATGTTGTGCATTCGCCGCGCCTGCAGAGTTCCACAACTCAAATCAAGCAGCTTCATCACAACCCTCACGAATGCATTTCGCCAGGGATTCTAAATGCATTCGGGCCCGCGCACTCGGGGTTGGGAGGAGCATGGACCACGTTGGGCTTTGTCACGGCGATTTGAACACGCACTAACCGCTTCGTCACCAACCTCGCGCATGCATTTCGGCACGGATTCTAAACGCATTTGCTCCCTGCACTCGGGTTCCCTGCCCCTGAACCTCAAACCTTAAACCTTAACCCTAAAACCCAAACCCGAATCCCTAGCCCTTAACCGTAAACCATCTTAAACCTTAAACCTTAAACCTGAACCCCGAACCTGAATCCCTACCCCTTAACCTTAAACCTTAACCTTAAGCCCCAAACCCGAATCCTTACCCCTTGACCTTAAACCTTAAACCTTGACCCTAAACCCCAAACCCGAATCCCTACCCCTTAACCTTCAACCTTAAACCTTAACCCCAAACCCTCATCCCAAACCGCTTCGTCACCAACCTAACGAATGCATTTCGGAACGGATTCTAAATGCATTTGCGCCCACGCACTCGGGCATGGGAGCATGCATGTCGGCTGTTTACACGGCGATTTGGGCAACCGCTTCGACACCAACCTCGCGAATGCATTTTGGCACGGATTCTAAACGCATTTGCTCCCTGCACTCGGGTTTGGGAGTGTGGGGTATGTTGGGCTGTTACACGGCGATTTGGGAACCGCTTCGTCACCAACATCACGAATGCATTTCGGCACGGATTCTAAATGCATTCGGGCCCGCGCACTCGGGGTTGGGAGGAGCTTGGGGCCAAGTTGGACTTTTTCACGGCGATTTGAGCACGCGCAAACCGCTTCGTCACCAACCTCGCGAATGCATTTTGGCACGGATTCTAAACGCATTTGCTCCCTGCACTCGGGTTCCCTGCCCCTGAACCTCAAACTTTAAACCTTAACCCTAAACCCCAAACCCGAATCCCTAGCCCTTAACCGTAAACCATCTTAAACCTTAAACCTTAAACCTGAACCCCGAACCTGAATCCCTACCCCTTAACCTTAAACCTTAACCTTAAGCCCCAAACCCGAATCCTTACCCCTTGACCTTAAACCTTAAACCTTGACCCTAAACCCCAAACCCGAATCCCTACCCCTTAACCTTCAACCTTAAGCCTTAACCCCAAACCCTCATCCCAAACCGCTTCGTCACCAACCTAACGAATGCATTTCGGAACGGATTCTAAATGCATTTGCGCCCACGCACTCGGGCATGGGAGCATGCATGTCGGCTGTTTCCACGGCGATTTGGGCAACCGCTTCGACACCAACCTCGCGGATGCATTTTGGCACGGATTCTAAACGCATTTGCTCCCTGCACTCGGGTTTGGGAGTGCGGGGTATCTTGGGCTTTTACACGGCGATTTGGGCACGCACGAACCGCTTCGTCACCAACATCACGAATGCATTTCGGCACGGATTCTAAATGCATTCGGGACCGCGCACTCGGGGTTGGGAGGAGCATGGGGCCAAGTTGGACTTTTTCACGGCGAATTGAGCACGCACAATCCGCTTCGTCACCAACCTCGCGAATGCATTTTGGCACGGATTCGAAACGCACAGCTCCAGCGCGGAGTGAAAAGGTCTCCATCGGAATCTTACCAGACTAAGCTTGCAGCTTCATATCACGTATATTTAAACCTACTTCACGCGAAAGAAGCACAACCACTGCTTTCGATATACGAATGTTTCCATGTCCCGTATACTACAGTTGTACTACACTTCAGTAAGAGGTTCTTTCATGGGAAAACGATAAGAAGAAAAAACGATAACGCCATTTAGCGTATAGGAACTGAACACGGGGTTTTCACACCACCCCAAGTGGCTTATAGGTTTAGCTTCTGAAATTTGTTCCCTTGATACCGAACGCTGCCCAACACCCCGACGCCCTTAAACCACCAGTTTGCGGACACACAAAGCCCCAATGCCTAGCCCCTAAACCCTCGACACCCTGGTCCTTGACCCCGCACCCGACACATTCCAATCCCTAAGGCTCCCAACCCGAACACCTTAACCGTTTAATTCCTAATGTAGGAACCTGATTAAGAAACCCTGGGCCATAACCCCAAAATAGTAGATTTCATACAAGGAGCCCAAATATAGGCCCAAGGTTTCTTAATCAGGTTCCTACACTACTATAGACTATGGGGGGTTCCTTCCTGTGATTATTGTATATTATAGGAGAGTATACCCCAATACCCTATTATCCTTCTCATTCCTCAGCTCTCAGCTAAAGCCAAAGTCTCGGCTTTGCTTTCCGAGGTCCTGGGCCTTCCCTTGAGGCAAGTTTCAGGGTTCAGGGTCAAGGGTTTACACAGGGTCTGGGGTTCAGGGGACTTTTTGTGGTGCGGGGCGAGGGGTTCAGAGTTTAGGAATTATGGGTTCAGGGAGTGTTGGGATAGGAAGTCTCATCTGTTTTACAGGATTGCCATAGAGTTTCGGGTCAAGCGCATGCACACGCACGTCGACCATGAAGCGAACTTTACTGACTGTTTATTGCACCCTTCCTTTTTTCATGGGGCTTTGATTTTGCTCATATAGATTTCAGCAGAGGGCTTTCTGAGTGAAGACTTTAGAGGCGCGGCTTGACCATTTCAGACTGATTTCTCACAATTTCTGAAGGGCGATGACGGCATGCCCTAAAGCCTAAACCCGATGCCTTCATTCAAAAGGGGAAAAGGAGGGACCTTTAATGGGGACCCTATAAAGGGCTATATAATGGGTATGTAATAGCTATATTCAGGGTATATACCTAGGGGTCCTTATTAAGGGTCCCTCCTTTTACCCTATGCCTTCATTCGTACGGGTTTAGGGTTTTGGCGGACCTTTTGGTAATTATCGTGATCGCACGTATTCGATCTGGGACCTGGCAGGCTCCCTTTCCTGTATCCTTAGGGTTACTTAGAATTGTTTTTAAGTTTTGGTTAGTATAATCCCTAAGAAACAGCTAAGTTTGTAATTCTTGCTAGGGTTCTAAGTTCAGTATAGTATCATCGGCATCGGGTTTAAAATGGTTTAGGGTTTAGGGCACTCATATGGTGCTTTTGCAGACGAGCACATTTTCGACCTATGAATTGGCTATTGCCTGCTACTGCGAAGCGCCGTAAATACATGCACGGCGCATGTTCGCCAAACAAGCTTTAAAGTTTGAGTCTGGGTGTTTGTTTTGTTGTCTGTCTTATGGCACCACGATTGCATAAAGGGGCAGCGCCACAACGATCTGCTTCTATTCTCTGCTTCCGGCTGTCCTACAAAAAGCTGTGCGACTTCAAATGCTGCTGTCTTCTGGTAACCCTGAACCTCTAAACCCTAAACCCTAAACCTTGGGGCTTTTGAGACGCTTTCTGCAGATCGAAAAGCGGCCCTTAAACAAAAAAACAAACCTTGTGCTACCCTTGTAGTAACCCTTATGGATCCTACGCAGGATCCCTTCAAGGAATCCTAACTCCTCTTCTTGGAACGACATCATCCAGCTGGCAACGAGATGAAAGCCAGGCTCCTTCTTTTTCCAATTTTCCGGCTGCAGGCACGGAAACCAGAAGAGGGGCTCGGTGGTTGAGGGTCATGGGTTCAGGGTTTAAGGGGGTTAGGCTTTGGGGTTAGGGTTTAAAGGTTTGGGGTTCAGGGTTTACGGGGGCAAGTTCGGATTAATCTGCCTTTTCAATCAGGTCTCAGTCGCATGCTCAGAAGCTAGGGGCGCTGTCACGAGCACAGTCTTAACTGGCGGAAGAGCGGCAAACTACCAGGGTCCTTGCAAGCAAGCCTGCAGCAGAAGGGGTTGCGACGGAACTCATAGTATCATAGGGTTGTCTTAGAGACGGCTTCTGCGGCTGCTGTCCAACCCAGCCGAAGTGCGAAGCCTGCTGCAAAATGGGGTTTCGATCAACAGCCCTGCCTCCCCCCTCCTGCCCGGGCTGAGGATTCGCGACATGCGGGGTGGTTGCAGTCGTGGGAGGTCAAGGGCGTAGGTAGGGGCCGGAGTTGCTAAATGGGTACAGTCGTCGGAAGGAGCAGCACACCCAACCGAAGCCTGGTGTGGAATATTTCTTTAGTACGACGACCTTGTGGCATCTGCGGACGGGTCGCAGGCTTGTAGTCTTCCTAGAAAGCGATCTGCCAACCCATCATCTGAACGACAACTAGACGAAGAATGAATTGTAGGTGGTAGCAGTAAGGGTCCCTTCCATCATTATAGTGCGCACAGGGTCATATGATACGATGTGCGATGACAGTTTTTCACAACCGCGCAGGACCCCGGCAATGATTCCTTGATCTTATGCTTGTAGAGAGTTTCAGTTGAAGTGTCTAAAACCTAAGCCCTTAAACGCGAAACGCCCATGCCTTGCTCCTACCCTCAGTGTGGTGGAGCTCCAATCATCCATCCGCCTCCAAAGGCCCTATACTTGGCGTTCTTCTTGTTGGCTCTTATGACTTCATTTTTTGGGTTTCTATATAAATAAACTATAATAAGGAGGTTAAAAGTTTAACTTTTTAGAGCGGTTCAGAAGTCAGCCAGGTATAGGCCTCCTGAAGCTGAACTTCAGCGAAACCTCACGCTCTAGACCCCGGACCTAACTTCAACCTGGAAAGCACCGGAACTCAAACTAAGCCGGCAAGAAGCAAGCCTTGGGCCAGAGGCCCAATGGTTCTGTGGTTATGTGCTTTCTGGGCCCTGAACCCTTGTAGTTGTAGAGTCAAGAACCCCCATAGCGGACCACTGAACTCAACTCCTATTTCAAACCCAATCGAACCCTAAACCCCTAAACCCGAAACCGTAAACCCCCTCAGAGAACTTCCCTTAACCCTAAACCCTACCCCCTCAGAGAACTTCCTTAGAACCCTCACGGACCTCAAGAACCTGGACCCACCCTCGACCCCAAAAACTGAAACCCTAAGGCTCTAAACGTTAAAACCCCAAAGCCCTAGGAAGGGTTACTATAAAGGTTCCTAACCTAAATCCTAGACTCCTAAAATTCCCTAAGCCCTAAACCCTGAAGCTATCGTAGAGGAAAAAGCCGGAAACCCTAAACGCCTAAATTTCCTTAAACCCTATAAACCCTGAACCCTGAAATCCGAAACTCCTGCTTTCCTAAAGTTTGTGGCCTTGAACCCTCAAAAAAGCCCTAAGCCTAAACCCGAAAACCCTAAACTCCTAATTCCGAAACCCTCATCGTCAAAAGGGTTCCTAACTTGAAATACCTACAGTAGAAGCCAAAACCGTTGGAAACCCCATAGCCTCAATCCTTAAGAGTACTGTAAAGGGAATCCCAGCACTATTTGGCCTTAATCCAGTTTCCAACTTCATGGGGTTTACCCTAAACCCTAAACCCTAAACCCTAAACCCTAAACCCCTAAACCCTAAACCCCTAACCCCTAAACCCTAAACCGTTTACTGTAAACCTCTAATCTCCTAAGCCCTCATCACGCAGGCGCGAAAGGAGCGCAAGCGGCTCCAGGAGAAGCTCAAGGCGGCTGCAAGGGGGTCTTGGGGGGGGAGACCTTCAGTTTAGGGCTTAGGGGTTTAGGGGTTTATGCAAGACGTCTGCGGACCATCCTAGCGAGAAAAACGCCAAGATGCTTAACAGAGCGACATACAAGGGTTTAGGGGTTTATAGGGTGTAGGATTTTCGGTTAGAAGGTCTCTGTTTAGGCTTTTTCTCTGTTGTAAGGGGGTCCCGGGTGCTGTTTGAGCATTGTAGCGGATACAGCTACGACTGTCTACTTACAAGTTCTTTTCTTATCTCTGCGGTCTTTCTTTCTGCCCGCCGAGTTGTTGGACCTAAGCCCTAAATCACGCAGACCTTGCCAGGCTTGTCCGAGTGTGAGTGTCAAAAAAATCACAAACCACAATCAAACCTAAACTTCAAAACTTAAAACACCTAAGCCATAATTCCTCATCCCTTAACCCTAAGCCTTGATCCCGAAACCCTAACCCCTGCACCCCTTCAGCCGGAGCAGGCTGAGCGCGCCTTAGAGGAGGTGAGCGCGAGCTCGAGCTCCGCCTGAGGACGGCATTTGCTCAGGAGTTTACAACTTACCCTAAGGGTCCAAAGGACCCAGTAATTAGGTACTTTGATTTCAGATAGTAGTTATGTAGGTTACTATTTGGGAGAGTATATTAAATGATTATTAGGTACCGGGACCCTTAGGGTATGGTTTTTGCTGCCAATAATTGTAATTTGAGGGTTTACGGTTTAGGTAGTAACAAGAACACTCTATCAAGAAAACTAGACATAGTAGCTAACTCAGTTGAGGCAAGAAGATTGATGAGTTACTGATCTTGTTGCACAGGGTTCCTTGTTGTGATGATGCCAGGAAAGCCCGCTCTACCCCGAGGCCCCACAGTAGTTCCTTTTTGGGATTACCTTATAGGATTCTAAATATATGAACCACAAGAAGGAACTACTGTGGCGATTTAGGGTAATTATTACACCACCCCGGACATTATGGGTTTAGCGTGGGCCTCATGGTTGGCAGTATGCCATGAGGGTTCGATGGTCGGCTTGGTGCGTAATATAAGGGCCTTAATAGTTACCTAGTGTTGCCTTTAAAGGAATCCTGACACGGGTCTATAAGGGTTCTAGAGTAGGGTTCTATGTTAGGGCCTTGATAATTACCTATAGTATTTCGGAGGTTGCTGTACAATGGGCCGCAAAACCCTATTCTAATTGGTAAGGCCCCTGCATTGTAGTACCCTCATAGATCCCCTATGTAGTCCTTATATAGACCCCTTTAAAAGGAGCCATGTTCTAATTATAAAGGCCCCTACATGAGGTTCATTGCTGACATGGCCATGTAAGTTACATGTCCTATGGGCGGTTGTCTAAGCCTGGATCCCTTGGAATGGTCCCGATTGTAAGCGTGCCGTAGTATTTTGGGGGGACCCGAATTTAGAGAGCTGCCCTAATGTTATCTTGACTTGGCTTTGGATTGAAAAGCCTCCGACCTTCGTAGGAATGGCGGTGTGGAGTTGCACTCTTAGCGAGCTTCTGCCAGAACGACAAGAAGAGCCGAAGGTTAAGACGCAAGCTTAATTCGTAAAGGAGCGTTGGGGAAGATGAAAACTCATTCTTGAGGCTTTCAACATCGTGCCGGGTGTCCTAGCAACCTCGAGCCGCAAGCTTTACACCCCGCAGGCCCTAATGGTTTAGGGTTTAGGGTCTAGGGCTAAACTTCAGAATCGCCGATCTCTAAGCTCTGGATCCCCGGCCACCCACAGCTCACAGCCCCAGCCCGAAACCCTACCAAATCTCCGAACCCGCAGCGTGAACCTTAAGCCCTATACCGGTCGAAACTCCACGGAGCACCTTCCTAGTAGTAGAGTAGGTAACCTTTACGCCTTTCTGGGTAGTATGGTCCCTATATAATCCCTTTACAGCCAAAAAGGTTCACCTTTAGTTCCCCATGATACCCGACAAGTAGGCCTTTAGGAGCCCTTCTAGTAGAAGCCAGAAAGTTGGAATATCATTATCCTAAACCCTTTATGGTAAATTATAGGGGATCCTACCCTGAAACCATCTTCCAACTTTCTGGCGTTCCCTATAAAGGGAGTCCGAGACATGTCAGACTGCTTCGCAGCCGTTAAAAGCCCGAAGTTGCAGAGTAGCAGCGAGTTGTCGCTGACAGAGTTTAGAGGCCCCGAGCAGTACACCGTTTAGGGTTTAGGGTTTAGGGTTTAGGGATTCATTTTGCCAGGGGGTGCTATGGGTTCTACAAGGTATCCGGTCCTAACTGCTGCAGTAGTTTCTACGGCTATGGCTATTGCTACCAGTGTTACAATGCAAGTAGCTGCATTGTTAGGGTTTACGGCGGTGGAGGGTTACAGTGAACCCCAAACAGTTGGAAACCGGATTAGGGACACTTAGTGCTGGGATTCCCTAAACATGTCTCTTAAACTTTGGGGCTTCTGCTGTACCTGTCTTTTTTTCGGCCGAAGGCCTGCATCCTTGAGTTAAGTCGCTCATGGCGCTGGAATACCCGATCCACCTCGGCTTGGCCTACCTTTTCCTGGGAGGCCAAGTGTCGAGCCTTACAGATTTGCCAGTTGGGGTTTAGGACCCTTAGGTTGTGTGGAATTTTATTACAACGCTAAAGTCTTACAACATTACGGGAGCAGAATCGTTAGTCTATCTTACTTTAGCTCTAAAGTCTAAATTCTAAACCCTCAGCCCTTGCTTTGGGAGGCTACCTGGCCAGTCGGATCTTTTGGGCTCTGCGTCTGCCTGCTGCGGTTGGAATCATTGCGAGTGGCTTCATCTTTTCCCATTTTATTCAGCTTCTTTGTCTTAGTTGGGTAACATGTTATCATCTTTTCCCATTTTCTGCAGTTTGATAGTCTTAGTTACGTCTTAGTTGGGTAACATTTTACATCTTTTCATGGAGTTCCTAGGCAACTGCATGATTTGTGGCTATATAGGCCAAAGAAGAAGTAGAAATTATCATTTTCCAGCCATGGACTAGGTTCGACATTCTCCAGGGGCGCGACCACCTACAAGGACTTTCGTTTTTCCTCGTGCTCCTCACTGCCGGCTTTGAGTTGCAACCTGGGTTGTTGTTAAGAAATTCAATCTAAGTTACCGTAGTAGGAATCTATAGTAAATATCATGGTTTCCTTATTATTGTAACTCAAACTAAACTCCTGAACAAGAATTCAGGCAAGTGAGTGACCTTCGTGCAGAGACTTTCGTCTTTGCATTCCTCCCAGTGACGCTGGAGCTGCTTGGAATTGCAGCTTGTGCCCAGCTCCTCTTGCATTTCACACTGCTGGAGAGCCTGGTGTTGGGCGCTACGCTCTGCTGCTTAGGAGATGGCTTGGTCATTCCGAAGATGATCGAGATAAAGAGCCGCAAAGAGTTCGAGAGCTCACCAATGCCAAGATTGGTCTTCGCTGCAGCACCTTTAGAGGCATCGTACGTGCTCACCATCTACGGTGTTCTTGAAGGGCTAGCTGTGTCAGAGCATCAGGAAGCGGCCGGGATTTGGACGATCGTTTTTGCCAATCTTCTACGAATCGCTGCCACTCTGCTATTTGGTTCCATTGCCGGGTATTGTGCGGGCGTGTTCATCGTTGAAGGCCGCAATAGCGACGCCTGGCTTGGTTGCTCTTGGGCAGATAGGGCAGGCTGGAAAGAGTACTCCGCAAAAATCTACGAGGCATACATATCATGGATGCCCATAGCTCCAAAGAAGTTTTTCCGGCAGACTGATGTGGAGGCATACTTGTTCATCCTGAGCGTTGCCCTTCTTGGCTTTGGTGTCGGCTCGATGACTGTAGCCTCTTTGGCCCCCACGATTGGGAACCTCCTGCCGTCGGCCTTCGGTGAGGGGGAGATGTTTCAGCCAGAGCTTCTCGTCATTGTCATAGGCTCCTCCTTTGCCTACGCCTGCGAGAAACACGAGACACCAACGCCTGAAGAGGGGGGGGTTCTGGACAGTGTGCTCGTCATTGTCGGTGGCGTTTGGACCTTCGGGCAGCTCGTTCTCTTCAGCATGTTGGGCAGTCGTCTCGATGTGACAGTGTTTCAGCAGGTCTTCCACGTCCTTCCTCTCATGGTGGTCGGGCAAGCATTCCGATTTCTCGGGGTGGGGCTCTCGACCATTCTGGTGGTGAAGCTCGAGTGGCGGACCTGCGAGGATGAAGCTGACGAAGTTTGCAAGAAGTCCTTCCAAACAACTGAATCTAGGTAGGGCTTTGGGACATTTTATATTTTCCCTTATTGGTCTTAAGAGGATCTTATTTACTAAAATTTTTCAAAGGCTCTAAACGCCCCACCTAGGAATGGCCCGATGCAATGTTCTGCTTCTTGTCGGCGATGCCTCGGGCGACAATCCAGGGAGCCCTTGGGCCAGTTCCCCTGGTGAAGAAGTTCTTTCCGCTGGAGCCGGCTGCACGTGGCCAGGAGGTCCGGCTCTTCATAGCAGCAGCCGCGAGGCTGTACGTCCTAGTCTGCGCAGTTGCGGGCTCCATCCTTCTGGACGACTATGGCCCATGGTACCTGGAACAGGCAAATTCTGAGGCGGGCCGAGCGAAACGCTGCAAAGATTGCCATGCAAGTGAAGTTGAGCAAGCACGGAAGTCCATGTCCATTGCGGAGCAGAACGAATCAGAGGACAGCGACGGATCTCAGATGGAGGATCTAGAAGGTGGGCTGCAGCCAGAAGGCACAGCAGAAGATGGACCGAAGGTCCAACCAAAACCGCGCAAGACTCGTGTGGCATTCCGTGACTAGGTACCGATTTGGATTAATTGTCAGTCTTCTGCCTGCGTAACATGGAACCCCTACCATCATCATTGTTGGGGCTGTCGTAATCCACACCCCTAAGGCCCTAAGCCTTAAACCCGAAAGCCCTAAACCCCAAACCCGAAAACCCTCAACCCTAGAGTATCCGAGCACTCTTCTGGCGAGTCCGAGTTCCGAGTGCGCAAGCTAAGGTGAGGACGGTGAGGATTCCGAGGAGTTGCCGGCCCCAAAGCGCCGAGTAGGTAAGGCGCAGACGGCAGCTGCAGGGTTAAAGGAGCCCTGGCTCTTCATCTGGGAGTTTCCGAAAATTAGGGGTACCTTGTTTTGGGGTCCTTATAATAAGGATCCTATTATTTAGGGTGCTATATTAGGGTTCCCTATTTTCGGAAACTCCCATCTAGAATCCAGAGTAGGCCCTCATTCCCTTTCGTAGGGTTCAGGTTCGCTTACAATATTATAAGCACCTTTAAACCAAAAAGGGCACCCTTTTAGTTCCTAGGTTACTCTTGGGTCTAGTCAGTCATTGAAGACGTAGGGATGAGGGTCTAGGGTTTAGGGGTGGGTTTAGGGTTTTTGGGCTTAGGGTTTAGGGTTTTGGGACTTCATTTGTCCATGTAATCGGAGCAATCTCAGGAGCACATCGGGGCCATCCAGAACTGGACGTATTCCTCGTCGGAAGCACGCAGGCGAACCCTTGCTGAGTCCGTGGCAATTCAACGCCGGCGCCGCTCAAGTGTGTCGGGCTCTCGTCCATCTGACGCTGGGTTTGAAAGCACACCCTAAACCCTAAACCCTCAGTTTTTGTGACATTATGGGAATCTTGTATCCCTACATGTAGTTTGCTTCCTTGTGTCATGCTCGTCATGTTTGTCTTGCTGGCTTCCAGCCCGAGTCCCTTCTCCAGAGACTCCACGAACCGCCAAGGAAGAATGCTCCTTAGATCCTTCTGACCTTCTGAGGATCCTCTACAGTAGAAGCCAGAAAGTTGGAACATCATTATCCTCATGCCCTTAAAGTAAAGTATAAGGGATCCTAGCACTAATCCTCCTAAATCCATGTTGCAACTTTCTGGCTTCTACTGTATTTCGCAGTTGGTGAGTTTCGGAGTCTCTGGTTCAATCCAAAGAAAGCCCTACATCCCGAACCCTTCCTAAACTCCCGAGCCCTAAATGCAGCCCCGTAACTCCCCGATTTGGGAGTCTGCTTACTGGACTTTAACCCTACCCCATTATGCCCCATGATTTCGATCCTATGATTCTAACTCGGCAGGCAAATTTCCCCCGGTCTTTGAAGTATTTCATCTAGAGAGCCCTTGTGGAGCCGTTGTACAAGATCCTTTAATGTAGGCGCCCTAACAATTAGAATAGGATTTTGGGGCCTAGTATACTACAATTATAATAAGGAGCCCCTGAAAACAGTATCGGTAATTATTTAGGCCCTATATTGAACCCTAAACCCTACGCTCCCACCTCCCGAGGCAGGGTCTTAGATCCTTATTATGGGCATTAAGGTCCTCTGCCCCCCCAAAGGGTCCCTATGACTTCACCTACAGTAAACCCTATAACCTTGGAAACCGGATTTAGGCCAAATAGTGCTGGGATTCCCTCTACATCACTCTTAGGCATCAACTATTGGGTTTCCAACTTTTGGGCTTCCACTATACTTCGACGAGCCTAGGACAGCCGCGCCTCGCACACCTCCCTGCCTCGACGTGGAGTGCTGTTTCTGGGCAGTTGTTTTAGGATTTAGGGTTTAGTGTTTCTGCGTCCTTGTTTTAGGGTTTAGGATTTAGGGTTTAGGGTTTCTGGGCCCTTGTTGCGGTAAGGTAGTTTACTTACAGCCCGATACCATATATTCTTAGTAGCTGGGTAGGCAACCTTTAACCTTTTGGGGCTATAGAATCCTACAACTATTGAAAATGTTAACCTTTTTTGGGAGAGGATACTCAGCCCTTAAGCATTTGTATATGCATGATTGTCAGAAGTATCTAATCTAGCTGCCCCTGTTTTCTGTTTGCACAACCTTAACAATGTGTAAATTTAAATTTTCGGTGTATATATGACCATGACAGCCATGGCAAGTGACGAAAACAGGAGTATATAGCCAACAACTGCTAGTTTAGAGCAGATTACGACCAGCATATGTTTTGTGTTTTGCTTTAATCGATGCAGATATTGTAGAAGTATGTGTGTATCCATGAATATGTATATGTAAGTGTATATGCATATACCTATAAAGTACACCGAGTGCATGATGCAGTGTCGCACCTCGAAGATCGGGCGACTTGAGAAGTGAAGTAGGGCCACAAGCAGTTACAAGTGTAGCTACCCTTCTTATAACCCTTGTATACTATAGCATATTATGGCATATTACAGTATATTATAGTATATGAAGCTGCCCTACTTAGAACTCTTACGAGCATCCGGCTTTGAAAATCCTACTGAATCAAAAGGTTAACTTTTTTGGCGCTAGGGTACACAGCCGCTAAGTAACCCGAGTTACGACGCTTGCGCTAAAATGCATGCCCCATAAAAAGACCCATAAAACCCTATAAACATATATATATATATATATATATATACATATATACATATGTATATACATACACACCTAAGTTTAAGGAAGGTCCCTAACAACCCTGGACCCTGAACTATAAGCATCTAAGTTTACGGAAGGCCCCTACATCTTAAACCCCGGACCCTTGATGTACAGTAAGTTAACATAACAAGGAACATATATTGTTTATTCCGGATCCCCATTAGGGACACTTAAACCAAGCTCGTTTTCACGGGCCCAGACTTTCGACACCGAAATAAGTTTAAGGAACGTCCCTGACTCGAGCGAAGGTTCTCCATGGATGCTCCCCGGCCGCCCGAGGACGACTACGAAGAGCACGCCGCTTGGTTGCTGTCGAAGCGAATTTGTGTATGACCATTTGTAGATTATTAGCCAGGATAGAATAGATGTGGTGCCAGCGGTGGTAGGGTGGCTTTGGGCAAGCTTTTTAAGATGAATCTTTTTAAAGTACTTGTCTTTAAACCCACGATGACCATGTGAGTTTTCGTTGGCACCTCAGCAACTACCTAAACACTAGACCCTAAACCCTACACCATAAACCCTCAACCCTGCTAAACCCCAAACTAACCCTGATCCATATACCTTAAGCCCTAAACCCTAAACCCTAAGCCAGCCCAGGACACGGGAGCAGGCGCAGGTGGAGACATAACTCAGCTGCATCCAGCCTTGCTCGGCCCGAGGGGTCAGAGACTGGTCTCCGGAGTACCATTCTTCCTTTGTCATAGGGTTTAGGGTTTAGGGTTTAGGGGTTTAGGGTTTAGGGGTAGTTGGGTAACATTTCACATTTTTATGGGTACTTAAACCCAATAAGGATAAGCATGTACGTTTTTAATACGATCCCAACCATGAATTGGCTTCGCTATGGTGGTGTGGGAGATTGCGAAAATTAGGGGTGCCTTATTCGGGTGTGCTAGGGTTCCCTTAAAGGGATCTATAAGGGTTCAAAAAAAGGTTCAGGTTTTGAAGTTTCCGATGTTTTTTGGGATGCCTTATTTTGGGATCCTTATAAGGGTCCTACTGTTTAGTACACCTGGGTCCCCTATTTTCGGAACGCCCTATATACTAGCATAGTAGTTAATATTTGTAAACAGAACAGTGTAAACTGAAATATCAAGTTATAGTCATTCACCAGAGTGCTATAAGAACATAAATGGAATAGTTCTAGTTATAGTGATATACTTACACCGCAGTATCAATATACTTTTATCAAAAACACAAACAATTTAGTTTCCTTACGCTGTTACTTCTATTTTCATTTGTTCCTCACAGGAACCAGTATGAGATCGGCATTTACAGTTTGTCTCGCCTGGTCATATCACAGCCCAGGAGATACAGTCCGATACCGCACGAAGCCACCAGTCAGCTGTCCAGAGAGGCGACGCCTCTGGACGGACCTGCCGCGCATGGAGTTGCTCCTCTAATAGGAGGCCAAAAGGGGTTTTAGCCTATGGGGGTTTAGTAGGGATTAGGGTTCCCATAATAGGGTTCATATTAAGGAAGCCCTACCCCAAGAATCTTAAACCCCCCTTTTGGCCTCCCATCATCCTTTTTATAGATTAGGGCTTATGGTTCAGGGTTTCCCAAGTGGCAAGCTTTTCCAGCTCTTGATGATGCAGCTTCCAAAGGCGCTGAGGAGTTTTGCGAAGCGATAATTTTGCAAACATATTGTACCATGTTATACTCAATTTTGCTATGCTATAATATATCAGAGTACTTAACGGACTGAACGGCTGTTGGAGAAGTAAGGCTGCTTCGGGTCGTGGACAGGAAGGTGCCGGTGATCCGATCTCCGCGGATGTGCTTCGAGATGCACCCCACCAGTCGCATGGCGAAGACGCGACGCTGGATGGACCAAACTCAGCTGCCGATGTGCCCGAGACCCGTGACGAGCAGGATGGCGAAGCAGGGCAGGACCGGACAGCTCCGAAAGAGACGGTCCCAGAGAAGCCTCCTCTCTCCGCAGCCGGGCCTACAAGTTCGCCACAATCCTCGGAGGAGGCTCCCGTCCCGGCTTCGGCCACAGAAGCTCGGGGCAGAGCGGAGACCGCCTCAAGCCGACGAAGCCTGGCAGAGTGTGATGAGTTCGGGCCCGACTCCGCCCGAAGGGCGAGTATGCCCGGGCACCCCGGGGGCTCTGGAATAGGGGAGTTGAACACCCTAGACCAACCCCCGGTGGACAAGCCCAATGAGCCTTGATTTTTCAGCTACGGATCGCTTATGTTGCCTTTAAAAGTAACGCCGCGGCTGCTTGCTTTTGATGCTCCAGTGTGGCATCTGCACCCACTCCCGCGTTACGCTTTGCCCTTCGTTCGCTTGCGGCACTTCAAACTGAAGCAATGCAGGCACTTAATTCCGAGGCAGGGGTTATGGCTACCAAGCATCGGTTATTGCTTCTCAGCACGAAGAACTATTCGTACGGCCGTTGGGGGGCTGCTAATATTTCACGTGGGCAATCTTTCGATTCGTTTCCAGTTCTTCCCTTGTTTCTTGTCATTGTGTCGTCGAAAGCTGTCGAGAAGCCTGCTCCTGCTCCTGCTACTGCTACTGCTGCTACCGCTGCTGCTGCTGCTGCTGTTGCTAATGCTACTCCTACTACTCCTACTCCCCTCCCACTCCCACTGCTACTACTAGTACTACTGCTGCTGCTGCTGCTGCTGCTGCTGCCATCCCAACACAACCTCGTCTTCACAAGTACCAAGTTTCCTTGCCAGTTATTGCTATTGTAATTTCCATGTCCTCTCGCGCAGGACGAGGGCCGTGATGCCAAAGAACGGCTCATGGAAGAAAAAGAACTGCAGTCCGGCCTGAGGTTTTGGGTTCAAACGTTTTGGGGGTTTTGCTTAAGTGGTTTCCAGTGTGGATGAGGTTTGGGTTCAGAGGGGCTCTTCGTAGAAAGCTTTGCAGGATGGACTACCGTCTGTTTGATTTTGCGTTTGCCTCTTTGTGGGTAAGCACGCTAGTACGCACAGATCTGTCTCTCTCTCTCTCTCTCTCTCTCTCTCTCTCTCTCTCCTCTCTCTGTACATATCTATATGCATATGTACAGCTCATACATTGATTTTTTTGTTCATGCATGTGTACATGACAGTGTCGTTCGATCGGGAAGTAGCCCGCCCAAACAAAGTAGCAAAGTGCATTTAAGGCACACTATCCTCTCATATTCGTCGCTTTACAGCTGCTTTTGTATAGTACAACCCAGTGCTCCATATAACCAAAATGCTATATTACTATAAGCCCAAACCCTTTTGACACTCTCTGGGCCGCACCTTAAGGCACTATCAAAGGGATCCATTCCCCCATTCCCTACCAAGAATCAGACAGATGAAGCGGAGTCTATGGCTGCTTTCCTAGGCTTGGCGCTTTTAGGGTTTAGGGCCTAGGCTAGGGTTCAGGGGAGGTATTTAAGGTTTTGGGGTTTAGGGTTTAGGGTAGGTACTTCTGCCTGACGCTGTTAAGTATGCCAAATCAGTTTCGAAAGCTGCTGATGTAGTTTATACTTGGAGTGTCTTCCCTTTGGAGTGGAGGGCCGACGTTTTGGCTTTCGCGGGACCTGCAGTGACAGTCATAGCAGAGCGCGGGAGCGAGAGAGAGTGGAAATGGAAGGCACGAGTCCTTTGTCTTTGCTGCTGGCATTCGTGGTTGTCCAGTTGTAAAGGGGTTTAGGGGTTTGGGGGTTTAGCGGTTTAGGGGGTAAGGGACTCAGGGTGTTATTGGTATTATGGTTATTTCTAAACCCTAAGGTCTCATGGCCAGCGTCGCGTATTCGTTTTCTGCCGTTTGTGACCTGACTGAAAATGCTTTTGCAAGTTGCAGACGCCGTGGATTTCGTCTCATGCGTGCTTCCATGTCACACCGTGTCGGCTCGAACTGTGGTTGGGCAGTGGGTGCGACATCGATCGCTGCCCCATGCCCCATCCGACGCTACTGTGAAGCACGCCCCGTGTCTGCAAAACAGGACGGCACAGAGATAGCGAGCATAACCTCAACCCTAAACCCAAAGCCTTGCCGCCGGAAAGAGAAAGCCCTGACCTGCGGCCGACGGCTTTTAGTTTGTATTTTGACTCACTCTGAAGCTTTTCCTGAGCCCTGCTGTACCCCACAAACCTTCAAAAATTTAGGGTTAGATCCCCAGTACCCAACCTTCAAACTTTTTGGGTTCATGTAGTTTAGTAGGAATCGGCAAGTTTAACCTTTACATTTGTGGCTTAATTGGGTAGTAAGGTTAAGGGTTCCCAAAGCACCTGAGGCTGATCAGCGGGAAGGCACCATGCCGTCCCTGCGTCAGATTAATTTCCATGGCGAGCCCCTGGCACACGGCTCAGGGGGTATGGGAGTTTGGTTGAGTGCCTTCTTGCACTTTTTTTCCGGGGTCTCCCCGGCTACTTTGGCCTTTGGCAAGAGCTGGGGTTTAGGGTTCGCGCAATGCTTTCCTACGCTATTACGAGTCTACAGTACGGATGCTGCAGAAAACAAGGCCTAATGGACACCAATGAAAAGTACAGTTTCACAGATGGGCATTCGCACCTCAACACACAATGCCATGTAGACGAGGGCATTCGTGGAGAAGTCGGTTCTTAGGTCCAGACCCGCAGCACTACTGTAAACCCTAAACCCCCAACCTAGGTTCCCTAAAGCCTAATGAAGCCCTGAACCCCCAACCTACACTTCAGACCTCGAACCATATGCCTCGAGGGATTGTCCGAGTGTGTGCCCCCTAAACCCGCAGCCTAGGTTCCTCTATACCCAGACAACCCAACACCCCTTAATTAAGGAATATACCTTAAATGATTGAGGCCCGAGTATTATGATTTAAGGTATATTCCTCAAGGGGCATTGCGATCTCTGGGTATAATGGTGCCGCCCTTGTGCCTCCTAGTCGGTTTCAAGCAGCTTCTGGCGACCTCAAGGCTCCGTATAGATCCCTGAACAGTATTGCACTATGTTACATTACTGTATGGTACTCTACTAGACTATACTATACCGTACCATGCTGCACCATACTCTACTACAAAATTCTATCATGAGTGCTATGCACACCTCTCGAGGACCATAGGAACTATAGTAACGGATCCCCATGATGCTTGTAGTGGAATTTGACTGATTCCAAGATCTCTTGACAGTAATCATGTTCAGTCTGCAGGACATCCAGAGAGAGAGCTGATCTTCAGTTTTCAAGTTCGAGCACACACGACAAGCTGGTCTGTTGACTGCAGCAAGATGAGATGGCCCAACCAGACCCATAATCCGAATTTCTAACCCCTGAACCCTATTCGAAACCCGATAAACCCTCAACCGAAAACCCCTGAACCCTCAGCTACCCTAAACCCCTCAATCCTAACCGTGCTCACACACTCAAGCTTGAGGTGGCTCTGTCGAGCAAGTTCGTTCCGGGGTTCTTTAGCCAGCATCGGCCCCGGCGTCCACCGCTGCAAAGTCATGATAGGGGCCTTAACTATTACCTATCGACCCCTTTAACGGGATCCTTAAAGGGGTTTATAAGGGAGTTCTAGATGAGGGGCCTTAGTAATTACCTATACTTGTTGGTGGGCTCCTTATTATCAATATAGTAGAATGGGCCCCAAAACCCTATTAAAATCATTTAGGCCTCTATAGTACCAACCTTAAGGCAGTTTGCTTCACTATGCTACGTTGCACTACATCTTACCACTTCAGAGTACATTATGCTATATTCTACCATACGATACTACATGTTACTACACTGCATTATACTACACTGTACTACGTTCTGTGTATGTATGTATGTATATTGTGTATATATGTATATATATACACATTATATCATACTGTATCTTGCTACATTATGCTACACTATATTGCATTGTAGTTTTGTGTGCTTATGCCCTGGCTGAGAACCTAAACTGGGGTGAGGGGGTCCCGTTGAACTCTGGGGTAGTAGTTAGTAGTATACTAAACGTTATCAGTAGGAGTCGCAAAATAGTACCAGGAGTTCCATTGAATTCTGGGGTAATAGTGCGCAGGATAGTATTAGGAGTTAGTCCGGCCCTCATATTACAGAATGTAAGCTTCGCTTAGAGCCCTCCTGTACCTCTCGTATACCTATGGACCTACCCAAAGGCTCCATGTAGCTTTATAGTAGATACTTAAGCCTTGAAGGGGTCCCTATATAGGTACTTTAAGGCCTAAGTATATACTATAAGGGTACATGGAGCCTTAGGGCTATGTCCCTCCCAGAACCCTGTTCTGGTCGTGGGGACCGTGAGACTGTCGGGCTGAAGCATGGCTACCCAGAGACTCCAAAATCCCTTAAGGAATACCTAGGGTTCCTTTAAGGGATCTATAAGGGATCTATAGGGTTTAGGGTTTAGGGGATTCGAATATCCCTTAATTAAGGAATATTCCTTAAATTTTGGTAGGATCCCTTATATGATTTAAGGTATAATACTTAATCAAGGGATGTTGGAGTCTCTGGGTAAGTCACTTGAGGCATCTAACCTGGTGAGAGCGATTGCGGTGGCAACGGGGCTTAGGTTTGGGGTTCAAGCCTAAACCCGAAGCCTTTTTCCACTGTTCCACTAAACTTCTAACCTTAACCCTAAACCCTTGCTAGGTAGGAGGGAAAAAAAGCCCTAAATCCTGAACCCCAACAACACGTCTAGAAGCCCAGGCTTTGAGCACCCTGCTCAGAGACCCCAATGTATCCCTTAATTACGGAATATACCTTGAATCATACTGGGGATCCTACTACAATTGGAGTGTCTGGGTATGAGTTAGTAAGTAAGCACATTCTTGTGTACTTGCATGGGCAGTTCTCTATATTCGGGTTCTTTGCAGCGTCTCTTCTACGAGATGTAGGCGTGCCGTACTAGATATTTTGAGGACCTAGCCAGAGCCTAGTTTAAAGCACACCTCATATCATTGCGCTCTTACAGGCCTAAACCTTAACCTTCATCTGTTCTGAGAGGTTTTGTTGCTAGAGCTCATTGTTGACTGCCCCTTAGAACGTTTCACATTGTCAGACTCCGAACCATATGCCTCGCCTGGATTGTCCGAGTGTGAGCGCCGAGACCTTAATCTGAGTCGTCAGGCCCCTATGTTCATCTCACACATCGGCCTGGCGGAACTTGATGGCTCCATGACATGTAGCTATTTGGCCTGACATGTTAACTATGGGAGTTTGAACGCTTAGTAGCAGCACCCTTTTTCATCCCTATCTGATGCGAACTATATATCCTAAAGCTCTGTGATAAGTACTAAGGCCCCCAGAAGTGTGCCTGAATCAGCTCGCAATTTCCCCAATGCAGGTTGGCAACCGTTTCAGGCCAAACTAGACTTGTCCAGGACAAGTGTTTGTCTCCTAGCTCCCAAGCTCAATGTGCAGACAAAATACACATCCGATGGGTGACATCCCGCCTCCTTTTGCAGTTCCGGGGCGAAGCCCAACCTAAACACTAAGCCCTGGAATGCCCTCTAATTCCTCACGCCCCTGACTCATGGCGCTGGAATACCCGATCCACCTTGGCTTGGCTTACCTGTTCTTGGGAGGCTACGTGTCTAGCCTGATCTTTTGGGCTCTGCGCCTGCCTGCAGCAGTTGGTATCATTGCCAATGGCTTCGTTTTCTCCAATTTCATTCAGGCGGATGTCCTCAATGGTCGAGATGATCTGCAGGCACTTTCCTTCTTCCTCGTGCTCCTCACTGCCGGCTTTGAGCTGCAAGTGAGTGACCTTCGCGCAGAGACTTTCGTGTTTGCATTCTTCCCTGTAACGCTTGAGCTGCTTGGCATCGCAGCTTGTGCCCAGCTCCTCTTGCATTTCACACTGCTGGAGAGCCTGGTGTTGGGCGCTACGCTCTGCTGTTTGGGAGATGGCCTGGTCATTCCAAAGATGATCGAGATAAAGAGCCGGAAAGAGTTTGAGAACTCCCCGATGCCAAGGCTGGTCTTTACAGCAGCTCCCTTGGAGGCATCCTACGTGCTCACCATCTACGGTGTTCTTGAAGGTCTGGCTGTGTCAAAGCATCAGGAAGCGGCCGGGATTCTGGGTTCTTGTTAAGGAATTTGATTGAAGTTGCCCTGATAAAAGCCTACATATAGTACATAATGTGAATCGTATGGTTTCCTTATTATGGTAGTTCCAAATTATAAATTCCGTAACCCCGTAAACCCCCTCGGAACCCTTAGAGGAACCCTTATAGACCTCCTAAAGGAACCCTAAATTTTGGTAGCTTACATTAACAAGAACCTAGGATTTGGACGATCGTCTTCGCAAATCTTTTGCGAATCGCTGCAACACTGCTAGTTGGCTCGATGATCGGCGACTGGGATCTGGTTTTAGGGCTCCTTTTAGTTACGGCCCCCATACCGTAAGAGTCTATAATTGGGCTACTATTAAGGTCCTACTATATCTAGAATATTATGAATATTAAAACAAAACGGGGGACCCTGGGCGTGCACTTTTCAAGGAGTTTTAGCGCTAGCTTCAGCATCATTTACGCAATACTTAATGAGAGAGGTACGCTCCCTGCAATAACGGAGTGTCGCTGCAGATGACACCTCAAAAGAACCAAAAAAGACCTAAACACCAAAAAAATAAAAAAATAAAAAAAGCAACAAAAGAACCAAAATAACAAAAAAAAACAATTGCCAGAGACTCCTGGACTGAAATTTCCATGGCCGGAGAGTGTCGGATTTTTGGTTATTTTGGTTCTTTTGTTTTTTTTTTATTTTTTTTGTTCTTTGGTGTTTTTTGGGTTCTTTTGTTGGAAGTGGCTGCCAACCCAAAAAACATCAAAATACGCGCGCGCTGGCACACATTGGGGGGCAATGCACTCTCACGGCAAGGCTCGTAGACAATGCACATGTATACGTGTGAGTACTGCAGTTGGTCTAGTTTCAAGGTGTTACAAGTTACATTGTCATTCTTGTAATTAGGCTTATCGGCGTCTGCGGGATACAGCGACCAATTATTTGTTGAGCTCCGTTTGATTTACAGTAAGTACCATTTTTACTGTTAATACGGTGACCATTAAATGTCTCTGAAATATGCAGGTCGATATTGATTCGCCGATTTTTTGTGTTTTTTGCAGGAAAAACCCCAGATGAAGTGTATAGTACTGGTGATCATATTGTCGTAAATTACTACAGTTACTTAATCTTATTTCAATCTCACATAGGCTGTTCACAGCATACTAGAAAACTTGGATGTGCATAGATACATGTGCGTGTGAAATATGTATGTATGCATATGTATATGTATATGTATATAGGTACACATACGTCAATGTGTATGAGTACCCATTGTTGAGATGTATGTGTAAACTGTGCGGATGTATACATAGAATACAAGTACTGTCGTATGCTAAACGTTCTTTTACTTCGTAAGTAAAGTTGAAGGCATAATCAGCTAATCAGGCTTACTTCAATTGTTTGCACAGTTACTGATTTGCTTATCACCACGTTACTGTATAGGCAACCTATTTACCAGTTTCAAGTACTGCAATTGGATACCACTAGAAGTTTCATCTTTAACTTCATACTCGTTGTTACAACACTGGTTTGGTATTGTCGGTCTTAAGAGTTTTGAACATGGCTTATCTTGTTGTGTCTAAGTGTCTACATGATTTCGATCACTTGGAACACCGGTGCACATCTATACAACACACTGGCCAACAAACCTAAGCTTAAAAAAGCGCATTATGTGTGTAGGATCATTCACATTTACATTTTCTGCTATAGGATTTGTACATTGATCTACATGTTCAGCCTGTCACATGTAACATGCCTTCTACATTTCGATTAGTCTTCTGAACATGACCATAGCTAAAGTATGACAAGTACATGTATGTGCCACCTTACAATAGACTTGTTGCTGGTAACCTATAGAACATCGGCTTAGTGTGGATTGAAAAGTATCGTGTATCTAGTGCTATTACTGTCTGTATTTGGGTTGAATGTTCGGTTACCAAAACACGTACCGACAAGAGCAATGCAAAGGGCATGGTTAGTATTAATAACACGAAGATGAGCAAACAAATTAGTATTTACAGATCAAGAAGTCTGTACTACATCTACAAGCATGCTCCGCGCACACATATGTGTATACATCTATGTATGTGCATTGAAAGAACAGAATTTGTCAACCAATGTAAGGCACTGTATATACAAAGTATACATGTATGCAAATATATTTACATATACATATAAATACATATATATATATATATATATATATAGGCATATATATATATGTATATTAACATGCCAAGCTCTCTACCATGCACAATTTCACACATACATGTATATATATATATATATATATATATATATATATTTATCCGTACACATATAGTCTTCATATATATATATATATATATATATATATATAACTTATGTGCATATACAAATACACATATATGTGATTGCAACTTATGACATATTTGAAAGTAATACAATAGAACAGAAGACTAGTATCCATGCTTATGTGTCCTCAGCCCGATAAAACTAACGAAGCAAATCATATGATGCAAACAGTATGGACTGAGGTCCAAATAACAGTATTGGTACTAGATATTTCCGTTAGGTCGAGTCGGGAAGATCAGCAACTAGGGCCGTGTCTCTGGTCGTTTGACCTTTAGACTGGACGTATGACCAGCAAACCAACTAGCCATAACATGAATGCGGGCACGAATGGGTCTCTGATGGATTCTATAAAGCAATATATGTGCTTTTACCATCACAATTCTAGCATAAAGCAAGCTAGCAACAAATACAGAGTCAAACAACTTCAAAAAAGCGCACGCCCACAGTCCCCCCGTTTTGGAACTCTATTAAAATATTCAACTATTACTGAGTGGGGGCCGTACCTAAGGTTCCTTTAATAAGGGATACCTAGGGTTCCTTTACAAGGGATCTATAAAGGGCTCTGGCGTTTAGGGATTGGGGATTGAGGGGGACTCTTTTCTTTCAGCTTCCTTCAGCCTCCCGCGTGAATATGATACTGGTTCAGACGTCCGGCCGCACCTCGTGACTCACAAAAGGCTTGAGGGGTTTAGGGTTTAGGGTTTCTGCTTCAGGGTTGTTGAAAGTTGAGGTGCCACGATGAGGAAGGCATGTTATTCTCTATAGATCCCTGCAATTAAAACTTTAAGGCGAATTTCCTCAGCATTTTTGGCAAGGTGGGCCTCTGCCAGGATAGCTTTAGTTGAGTTCTTTTCTCGAGCGCAGGATATGGAGCCGGGCTCTTCATCAGTAAGGGCCGAAAGAGTGACTCCTGGCTTGGTTCCTGGGCAGAAAGCGATGGGTGGCGTGAGTTCTCCCGACAAATCTACGAAGCATACGGATCGTGGTCATCGTGGCTGCCGTCCTATGTCGCTCCGAAGAGGCTTTTCAGGCAAACTGACGTGGAGTCATATCTGATGATCCTGTCTGTTGCTCTGCTGGGATTCGGCATAGGCTCTATGAAGGTGGCTTCACTTGTCCCTATGTTCGCGAACCTCCTACCATCGGCCTTCGGTGATGGGGACATGTTTCAGCCAGAACTTCTCGTCATTGTCATAGGCTCCTCCTTCGCTTATGCCTGTGAAATACACCAAGTAGATGGAGAGACGGGGGTGTTGGACAGTGTGCTCGTCATTGTCGGTGGCGTGTGGACGTTTGGGCAGCTGGTTTTGTTCAGCATGCTGGGCAGTCGCATTGATGTCTCTGTGTTTCTGCAGATCCTCAATGTCCTTCCCCTGATGCTGGTTGGGCAAGCATGCCGCTTTCTAGGGGTGTGGTTGTCGACGATTCTGGTGGTGAAGCTCGGTTGGCGCACCTGCGAGCGTGCTGACGAAGTCTGCAAGAAGTCCTTCCAAGCAACTGAATGGCCCGATGCCATGTTCTGTTTCTTGTCGGCGATGCCCAGGGCGACGATCCAGGGAGCCCTTGGGCCAGTTCCCCTGGTGAAACAGTTTTTTCCGCTGGAGCCAGCTGCACGTGGCCAGGAGGTCCGGCTCTTCATTGCAGCAGCTGCAAGACTCTACGTCCTGATCTGTGCGATTTTCGGCTCCATCTTACTGGACGACTATGGCCCCTTTTACCTGGAACAGGCCAAAATCGAGGCCAGCAAAGCGAAACGATGCAGCAGATGCTTAGTATCTGAGTGGATACACTTTACACTTCTTGGGGTTAACAGTACCCACTATAAACACCGAAAGTCTACACTTTTGGGTGTCTTGCGAACTCAGAAACTAAGGATGTAATAATACCCACTATAAAACCGAAAGTCTACACTTTTGGGGTCTTATGAACTCAGAAACTAAAGTTCAAGTTACCATAAGTTCGGGTTCCTTTTGGGATCCATAAGGGTTCCCTTTATGGGTTCTTATGAACTCAGAAGCTAAGGATGCCATGTGCAGGAATTCGTCGCCGGACGCAGCTCCATGTTCGGGCTCGCAGACACTGGGCTCTCGCTAAGGAACTTCTTTAGGCTTTTAGGG
Source organism: Symbiodinium sp. CCMP2592 (assembly GCA_905221615.1). Taxonomy (NCBI): domain Eukaryota; class Dinophyceae; order Suessiales; family Symbiodiniaceae; genus Symbiodinium; species Symbiodinium sp. CCMP2592. Next base: position 1,226,288 of record CAJNDT010004334.1, on the reverse strand, counting down.
TCTAGGGTCTAGGGTTTAGGGTATCAAGTTTAGGCTTTCGGGTTTAGGCTTCCGGGTTTAGGGTTTAAGTTACCATAATAGGGAAGCCCCATTATTTAGATACTGTAGATCCCTACTGTATTAAGTTACCATATAGATAATTATAAAAGTTTAGGGCTTAGGGCTCAGGGTAACTGTAATTCCCTACTGTCTTAAGTTACCACAGAGAACTACATAAAAAATAGGGCAGAAAGGGTAAGAGAGTCCCGTAAAAAGAGCCCAGGACATGGGCGCATCCAGCGGGCAGGAAGTCGTGAGAGCTGGTCCCGAGCTTGCTTGCGCTGGCCTTAGCGACGACGAGGTCTTGCAGGAAAGGTCCGATCCCGGGGATGCTGGGCTCTTTCTTAGATATCGGACGGGATAGCTTTCAACCTTTTGGCTTCATATATTGGTTCTATGATAGAAAGTTTGAACTTTTTGGGGGCCCGGTTGTTGAAGAAGAAAGCTTTCACTTAGTAGCTGATTGGATACACTTTACACTTTTTGGGATAATACTACCCACCATAAAACTAAAAGTGTAGACTTTCGGGGCTTGTGAACTCAGCAACGAAGTTTAGGTTACCGGATACCATAATTTAGGGTTCCTTTTGGGGATCCATAAGGGTTCCTGTAAGAGTTCTAGAAGGGTCTAGGGGTTAAGGAGTTTATTTTAGGTTACCATGATAAGGACGCCATATTATTTACCGTAGATCCATACCATGGTACCTTATTAATTAAACTTGGCGTTCTTCTGGTTGGCTCTTAGGACTTTAACTTTTTGGGTTTCTATATGAACCATAATAAGGAGGCTAAAAGCTTAGCTTTTCGGAGGGGTTCAGAAGTCAGCCAAGTATACTCCTTAACAAGAGCCCAGGATGCAGCGGCCTCCGACGACCAAGATGCAACACTGGAACAGCCGAAGATGAAAGATCCCCTGGCCGGCGGAGTCGAGGCCTCTCTCTTTTAGTAGGGTTTATAAGGGTTTAGGGTTTATAAGGGTTTAGGGTTTAGTGGTTTAGGGTTTAGGGTTTATAAGGGTTTAGGGTTTAGTGGTTTAGGGTTTAGGGTTTATAAGGGTTTAGGGTTTAGTGGTTTAGGGTTTAGCCTTTTCTGAGCTTTGGAGTACCATACTTCAATATTTTTCCTTAAATTAAAGGAACCATGTTGAAATACAAGTTTATAAATTTTCTCCCTGATTACTTAAAAGCCCAGTCCTTAAGTTTCTCGAAGTGTGATGTGTTTGTCTGATGTGCTCGACCCATCTCTGCGTTTCCCTAGGGATCAAAATCGCCCAAAAGCCTTGTACAGTATGGTTTTGGGGCTCAAGAGCCTTAATATATGAGTCCTTAGATCCCTAGGGTTTTTCGCGATTGCATGACCCTGCATCCTAGAAACCCTGCGACAAAGGACCTGGGACGACCAGATAGCTCAGAAGTGCAGGGCAAAGGAACACACGGCACGGCTGCCACTGAGGCTGGGAGTGTCCGAGAAGAGGGTACCCTAATATAGCACCCTGAATAATAGGATCGCTTTTCTAAGGACCCCAAAATGAAGTAGAATAGGGTACCCTAATATAGCACCCTGAATAATAGGATAGCTATTCTAAGGACCCCAAAAATACGGTACACCCTAACTTTCGTGAACACTAATCCCTTGATAGAGCCCTTATAGGTCCCTGTAAAGGAACCCTAGGACCCCCCAAATTTTCGGCAACTCCCAGGTGGAGGAACCTCCCCCTGCAGCGACTCCTCAGAATCCAGGCTGCGAAGTTTTTTTTTGGGGGGGTGGGATTGGCGTCACTTAGAGTTTGGGGTTTAGGGTACATGCCAGGGAGTCCCGGAGTTTGGGGGCTGGCTCAGGGTTTGGGTGGCTTTGATTAAGTTAGAAGGGAATTGCAGGGTTTGGGGGCTTAGGTAGAGGGGTTGGGGGGGCAGTACTAGGGTTTAAGAGGGTTCTGTAGGTTTCGGGAGCTTTGGGTGGCTTTGTTTTTTTTTCTTAATGGGCGGGTTTCGTGGGGCCTTGGGTTGATCTGGGGGTCTTAAGTAGAAGGGTTTTTAGGGTTTGGTTGGGAGTAGTCGAGGGTTTGGGGGTTGAGGGGCTTGAGATTCGGCCCAAGGGTGATGATTTCAGGTTTAGGCTTAGAGTAGAAGCCAGAAAGTTGGAATATGATTATCCTAACCCTTCTAGGGTAAATTATAGGGTATCCTACCATGAAACCATATTCCAACTTTCTGGAGTTCCCTTTAAGTATTTATGTAGGGTTTAGGGAGAGTTTGCGGCTTGAGGGCCAGGGTTTTAGGTTTTGGGCGGGGGTTTAGGTCGTGGGTGCCTTAAAATTGACCATCAGCAGACAGGACAGTCACCCCCCAACAAATCACACCAGCCAAAAAAAAGCATTATTTCGGCCGCTGTTTTTTGGTACCGGCTTGATTCAGGAAAAACCGCATTAATTAGGCCCATGGTATTAAACACGCCGTAACATGAACCCTAAACCCTAAATACTATGACACTCTTATAGTAGCCTCATGAATCCCTTCAAAGGAACCCCTAGAAACCCTTGTGTCAGATCCCAGAGACTCCAATATACCTTAATTAAGGAATGTACCTGTAATTTTAGTAGGATCCCTAATATGATTTAAGGAATATTCCTTAATTACGGGATATTGGAGTCTCTGGGGAGCCCAGGAGTTCGATAGATCCACCGGACACACTGCCGGAGGCGCCGGCAGAGATTGAGTCTCCGCGGCGGACGGATCGGTCACGAACGGCATGTCCGGTTTCCGGGTTCTTCTTAACTTCCAAGGGTAAAACGAGGGACCCTTCATAAGGACCCCTAGGTATATACCCTTAATATTATGGCTATTATATACCCTTATTCTAGCCCGTTATAGGGTAGGGGTCCGGTTTCCGGGTTCTTGTTAACTAAGGGGCTGAGCCTGTGCTCTTTTGGAGCTTATGTAATCCTAATATAAATTCAAAAGGTTAACCGTTTTTGGGCTAGGGTACTCAGCCCCCTGCGTTAAGGAGTTTACCTCGAGTTACAACAATATTAGGGTTTCATAGCAAACAATATGTGGTTTCCTTATAGTGGTAAGTTCACACTAAACAAAACCTAAACCCTAAGCCCTAAACCCCTTAATCCCTAAACCCTAAACCCCTAAATCCCTAAGCCCTCAACCCCTAAAACCTAAACCCCTAAACCTTAAGCCCCTAAATCCCTAAACACCCATCAAGAGCCCAGGTTTTGCCCAAGGACCTAAAGGCGATCCAGAGTCTAGCCTACTCAGACGAAGAGCCCCGGAGGCGAACCTGGGCTTTGGAGTACTATACTTTTCGGACTTGTGACAAAGAGTTTGGGGTTTAGGGTTTGGAGTACATAAAGGGAACCCAGTTATCCTTGTCGTATATAGTTATTACCGATTTTGGTTTTTGATTTTCCGGCCCCTTGAAGCCCAGGAACCGCCTTCGGCTCCATGACCAGCCAACGCAGCTCGGGCCCACGGCAATCGACACTGGGCTCTGGTTTCAAGGAGTTTAATATGGGTTACCATAGTATAAACCAGACTATTTACTATAGATCCCTCTTACTGTGGTAGGTTGTAACTTACCATAATCCGAAACAATCGTATTTCCTAGAGATTCCTGTTATGGTATGACCGAGGATTGCGATGGCTTTTCGTCCCACCACCGACAGCCGCGCGTCACAGACTTCCTTGCCTCGTCGAGGAGTTCTGTTTTCTATGGAGCCGCCACACGAGGATGAGGACGAAGTCCATGAGACCGGAGTAGGAGAAGATGTGACCATTCCTCACCTGCATCCGGCTTTGCTTTCCAGGGGCCGCACAAGCAAAGGCCCAAAGGATTACATGCCCCTAGCAAGTGAGGCATCTTTACCGCTGGTGCCTTAAGGGTTTTGGGACGTAATGTCCAGTTTCCGAATCCCACACCGCAAACCCGAATCGCGGAGCAAGATTCCGAATTCAAGTTGTGGAATACTTGGTTCCTTTCAGCTTGGGCCGTGCGAAGAGTTCCGTTTCCACCCCTCCAACAGCGGACACAGTGGAAAGTGTTTTGCTGAGACTCCTTTTGCATTGGGTGTTGGAGTTTAGGTCTTAGGCACCTTGGGCTGCCAGAATGCTTGACTATTGAAGCAGCAGTTTGGCATGGGTCGGAGCATAATGTCAATCCTAGACAAAGAGCCAAAGTCCTAGCAGTCCTCCTGCCATAGTCCATCATAAACTCTTATCGGTGGTCTACTTCATTGCATGCGGTTCTGCCTAATGGCTTCAGGACAATCAGCCTGGAGTAGAACAGAGCGAAGGGGATGTTGTTTAGATCCGGCGGCCGTTATCACAGCAGCTATTGCTTCCTTGTTGCCTCATTACAAGTCTGCAGCGAATCCTTGGGCCCTCGAGCCTGACCTTTTCTTTGGGGTTTAGGGTTTAAAGAGGGTTTCCTGTACTAACCAGGCCGAGGCCAGAATATGTGTCGGAATGCAGCTAGAAACCCCATCCCACAAGGAGTCTGCTCTAGTTTCGGGACCTGCTTGGGGTACGTAGTTATCTGGATTCTTCGTATGATGTTGAGGCATTGAAGGCCCAAAAGCACAACCGTCCTGAAGAAGATCCAAGTTGCTAAATCCCCAGGTCAATCCCGTTAATGCCGTTCGGGTCAAAGGCTATATGCTGCTTGAGAATGTATTTTGATTTATGTTCCACGGCTGCAGCAGCTCCAGGCCAGCGACTTGTCCATGTTCCCAGAATCCTAACCCGTTCGGTCTTGCATTCCGGGATAAGGCGTGCATTTTGAGGATCCATTCTGGTGTCCTATGGGGGGAGTTCGCATGGAGTTTCTCTTTCCTACCAGTGACCCCGAATATCTGCAAGAAGTTCCCAAACAGCCCACGGGTTAAAAAGCCATCAAGCAGCACGTCCCACCAGGTCCTTTCATCACGCTTCGATCCTAAACCTTACAGTCGAAGCCGGAAAGTTGGAATATGGTTTCAGGGTAGGATACCTTATTATAATTTACCATAAAGGGGTTACGATAATGATATTCCAACTTTCTGGCTTCTACTGTAAATCGGTCCCAGGTCCTTCTATCACGCTTCGATCATCCCTCTAGCACTACTGACTGCCACTTGAAAGGATAGGTGAGTTTGCTTTCACTGGTTTCGGGGCTGTGAGGATTTCAGGAGTCTGAGTATAGGAACGTAGGGACGTCGCAGGGTTCCTGAATTGAAGACTATTCTGTGTATCGTATACCCGCCAAACCTTATTCTGATTTTGAAAGGTCCTGCATTTTGTCAGAAGAAAGCCATCGGTTTTTCGTCTCTGCACCGATGACCAGGTAGCCAATGTAGCGTCGGGTTGGGGTATCGGAGCTGTAGGATTGTAGAAAGTGCAGCTGCCTGCCCGGTTGTTTGGCTCTTTCGACACAAGAAGCCCGAAGAGCTCAATGAGCGTACAGTAAGCAACATATTTTAGAAGCTGCCGCCACCCTGTAATAGTGACTATAAGGATTATAATTAATGCCCTATTACATTCCTATTGTGCCACTATTACAGGGTGGGGGCAGCTTTAAAACATATTAGCCACATGGCTGATGTCATGTCACGCATCGCTGGATGACAATGTGAGGAGTATTTGTTTGAGCTCTTTTCGGACCATCAGAGTGGCTACAGCATGCCAAATGTCATTCAAACCATAAGTTCTTAAACCAGAAACCCTGAACTCTAGATTCTTAAACATGCAAAACTTGACATATCTAAATGACTGTTTGTCGTTCTACAAGCAATAACACAGTAGAGCGAGTTGTAATGATGATTCTCCCAATTCGTAAATGTTGGAATTTGGGGCTGTGCGGGTTTGGATATAAAGACTTGCAGCTCTGATTCACGGTTCAGGGCAAAGTACCAAGCGTCCTTGCATGTAAGCCTGCAGCGAAAAGAGTATGTGCGACAACTCCCTGCGCATCCAAAAAGACCAAAGCCCGATCCAAGGCCGTGGGAGCATGGAATGCTTTGCCTTCACGCAGTAGCGAATGGCCCAAAGGCTTTGCGAAGTTCATGGCGCCTTGCCTGCAAGCAAGGCATTGAAGTCAAAGGAAACCCCGAACTCTACATGGCCAAGCAGTGCAGGAACATAGAGTTGAGCCACAGGTTTTATGGAACGGTATCTCAACCTTCTGCATCGGGCTCTGCATTAGGATTTTGGGCTCGAACGAGTTTGCCTTTGTCAGGCTGTAGGGCGCACAAGGGTTTAGGGCTTAAGTTTAGGTTTTATCGTCAGGAATATGATTTCTTAACACGTGTAATGTCTAGAAACCCCCAAAACCTTGAATCGTTCAGGCTTGCCGGAACAGCTGTCGTGCGCATTCTTCGACAAAGGATGTTCCTTCCTCTAAGACACCTCTTCTGCGAGCTGTTCACTTCGTAAGGGCCTTCGAGAGAATTTCCCATGCAAAGCTCTGATGCAAAATCGAAGCGAACGCACCCGACAGACGCCCTGAAAAGCCGTGTAAAGCAGAGCCTGCATAAATCGACTGTAGTAGCCTTCAGCCCTATAGATATGGACCCCGTTGTGGAACCTCAGGAACATTTAATGTGACAATTGTAACATAGGGGCCTTAATAACTACCTATACTATTTTGGGGGGTTCCTTATTATAATATAATATAATGGGTTCGAAAAGCCTATTCTAATTGTTAAGGCCCCGACATTAGACCAAAACGGCTCGGCATGCAAACTCGCAGCTCTCAGCTGAGGCCACCTACCTTAGCGCCTGGACCTTGTGTGTTGCTGCAGACTGGCTGCAGGGCCCCTACGTCTACGCCCTCTATGAGGCACCATTCAGCATCGAACCCTGAGCCCATAGCTTTCCCCAAAGCCCAAAGCTTAAAGAAGAAATATGCCCAACGTAACATACAAATTGAATGCAGAGAGTTCTGAATCTGTTTCGAGGTATACAGGCTACATGGCTCTTTGGGTACGAACTTTAAGTGCACTCTAGCGTGGGCTTCTGCAGGTTGGGCGTTGACGCATCCGGCTTCTTGTTAAGGGTTCTAAATTCTAATGTAATTGATCACGTTATGTAAACCCATTATGTACCAAAGACCCCTGTTATGGCAATTGAAATTAACTTCCTTACCAAGAACCCAGGTGTCTGGGGCCTGTAGCTTAGACGCGATCCTAAACAGCATTTCCACTGGTACAGTCAATTGCCGTTATGTGACACCCATAGCACAGCATTTGTATTGGACGTCAGAGTAATCGTTTTGACGAACATGCGAAGCCAATTGATGCCCTGCAAATCCGCAGTTGCAAACAATGGTCCGTTTTCAGTTCCTTTTTGTCAGCCGTTGAAACTGGCCTTGAAGTTGGTGCGAGCCTTGGCACGAACCATCGCCATTAGTGTTGACTCCTACTGTTGCATTCGACTCACAACAGACGACAGTTTTGCCAGGTCAGAACTGCCTGTGGAGCTTAGCTGGTATCGTCTAGAGACCTCACCACGCGTCAACCCAAACCGAAAGCTACATAAGCCCTAGCTCCTTGAACCCTGCACCTTGAAACAGCCAGGCTTATGGCTTTAGCCCGCACGAAATCGCACAGCTTTTCGTCGCTGGCTTCGGCTCTGCTTTGTTCTGCAGCTGCGTGGGACCCGAGTCGTGTTGAAGCTGTAGGGCTTACCTCGACCCTGAGCTATAGTTTTGTTTACCGTTACCGGATGTTCTTGGCGTTCTTATGGTTGGCTCTTAGGCCTTTAACTTTCTGGGTTTCTATATGAACCATTACAATGAGGCTAAAAATTTGGGTTCAGAAGTCAGCTAGTTTTCTTACACGCCGTGAGAAGGGTTATCCAATGGGTCCAAGACGAGGTCCAGCAATTCAGGGAGTAGGTATGGGGCCAAGATTTCAGGGCTTCAGCGGTTGAAAAAGCATCAGGTTGTAGGATGAAAGGCTTCAGGGCTCACTGTACAGCCCATGTTAGCCCGTCATGGGACCGTACAGAATCCTGTAGGTTCCTATTACAGGCCGAAAATGGTCTAGGCAAGTTGCAGGGTAGATCGATGGAGCATTGCTTGGACAGCAACGCAAAACAATTATGGATGTGAGTCATGTCCCTGTGGGATGATCCACAGCAGACCGCAAGCCCCTAAATCCATATTCCTTGTGAGCCCAAATCTCTGAAATTTAGGCCCCACCATGCGAGTACTGGGAAGTAGCGAAGTTGAAATGCCGCATCCCCCCAAAAATTCGGGCCTGGAAATAAACAGCCTGCGTACGCCTGTATAGCCCTTGTACAAACATACGTTTATATACTTTACTTAGGAAGGCACATGAAGGCCACCACATAGCCAGCATTGTACTCTTGTACACGCAGACCCTCCCTAAACCCTATCTACTCTTATTATGAAGGCATATGGAGCGCCCTGTATTGGACTGAGGCTTCGTTGGCGGCTTGGCCGATCGATTCGGCCGGAAGAAGGGCTGCTTAGCATATTGCCGGCGACTCAGAGAGCGACTAGAGACCCTTCTGTACGTGCTAATGTAGGAACCTGATTAAGAAACCTTGGGCCCTTATTAGGGTTCCTATGAATCCGCCCAGGGTTTCTTAAACAGGGTCGTCATTAAGCGTTCAAGCCTCCACAAATCTTCCAACGAGCTGAAGTCTGCTCTGCTTTGAATCCGCCGTGAACATACAGGGTATCCGAGCCGGTGGCAAAGACCATGGCCCCACTCCACCGACCGGGAGGCTTTACATCGAAACTGAGTTGCGTCCACTGCATCTTCTCGAGCTCCAGCTTCCACAGGTCATCCAAGGCATGGCCAGTTCGCCCACCCTGCAGCCAAAGCACATCGCTGGCACTGTCGTACGGCAGCTGATGCGCGTGCCGCCCGCTGGGCCTTTGGACGAAAGTAAACTCATGCCAGGTCATGCTCGCAATGTGCAGCTCCCACAGGTCTGAGTCTGAGACTGGCCGTTGAACCCAGCAGCCAAAGCGCGAGGCAACTGCTGTCATTGACGAGTCGGCCACCGTACCGCGCAGATGGCTTTGTAGAGCCACTGAGCATCGTCTCGTTCCACGTCCAGAGATTGCAAGTCGAGTCTCCACAAGTCGGAGAGCGAATGTTGAGGGCTTAGGTCACGGCCAGATCCAGACCCAAAGCTGCAACATGCCGTGCGACAAACTTGAGCTTTGAAGGTTCATACCCCATAGTTTGAACAAAGAGCTCGTTATAGCTAACGCGCGCCTTAGTGACCATGGGGTTTTGGCAGGCTTTTGGCATTCTTCTGGGGTTGGGAGGGTGTTGAGCATCCATGCCCGAACGGTAATAACGTCCACTCCGACTCCGCACTTCCCTTGGGAGTTTGAGGTGGGGGGTTGGGGGGGAAGGGATGATGTCGTCGTGTTCGCACGTACAAAGCTTTTTGCCACTTCTGCCACCCACTGCTGCTCCTGCAGCATGAATGCAAACACTGATGGTGCTTCCAACCCATCTCATGCAGCACATTTTGGTCGGAATCAGGGATTGGCCAGCCTCGTTTTGCACTTCCAACGCACAGCCATGCAGCGTTTGAGCGTCCTGGCCGGACACGTCACCTCGACGAGCGCAGAGGAGCTGCTGAACCCATCGCCAGTAGCCAGCTACTGTGACGGTGGGGTTGAGAAGTCGGACGATGACATCGTGATCTGCTGCGCAGTGAGAACGGCAATCACGAAAGCAAAGAAGGGTGGCTTCAAGGACACGCCACCTGAGGACATGCTTGTTCCGCTCTTCCAGGAGATCATGAAGAGGACAGGAGTGAAGCCCGACTGCATCGGTGACATTCAGATCGGCAATGTGATGCAGCAGGGTGGTGGAGCTCTGACCTCGCGCCAGGCCCAGTTCATGGCAGGGCTGCCATGCACAGCAGGCTTGAGCTCGGTCAATCGTTGGTGCAGCAGCGGATTGCAGGCAGTGGCCAACATTGGCGCCTCAATCAAGGTGGGCTCCATTGACATTGGTCTGGCTGGTGGCGTGGAGCAGCTGTCTTTCTTCCCCATGGGTGAGGGCCTGGATTTGAACAAGTTCTCCGAGCACATCTTGGCTGTCGAGGATGCCAAGAATTGCCTGCTGCCCATGGGCATCACTTCCGAGAACGTGGCGGCGAAGTACGGAATCTCTTTCGAGAGGCAGAATGCCTTGGGCGCCAGGTCGAACGACTTGGCGATCGCGGCTCAGAACAATGGTCTGTTCAAGGACGAGATCGTGCCGATCAAGACCAAGACCATAGACAAGAAGACCAAGGCTGTCAAGGAAGTCCTTGTCGACACAGATGAAGGCCCCCGAGCCGGCACTACGGTGGAAAGCCTAGGCAAGCTGAAGCCTGCCTTCAAGGCAGGTGGAACCACCACAGCTGGCAACTCGAGTCAGGTGTCCGATGGTGCAGCCCTGGTTTTGGTAGCTCGGCGCTCTGAGGCCAAGAAGCACGGCTTACCAATCCTGGCACGACTGCGAAGCTTCGCAGTTGCCGGCTGTGACCCGGCACTCATGGGCATCGGGCCAGCTGTGGCAATCCCGAAAGCACTGGAGAAGGCAGGCTTGACGGTTGCCGACATCGACATTTTTGAGATCAACGAGGCTTTCGCATCCCAGGCGGTGATGACGGTCGACACCTTGAAGATCCCTCTGGAGAAGGTGAACCCCAAGGGCGGTGCAATTGCACTTGGCCATCCGCTTGGCTGCACCGGAGCCCGGCAGATTGCCACTCTTTTGCCAGAGATGAAGCGCACCAATGCCAAGTTTGGCCTGTGCTCCATGTGCATTGCAACCGGGCAGGGGGCCTGCGGCGTGTTCGAGAACGAGCAGTAGTGGCGCGAGATGCACAGGTCTCCCCACAAATAGCATTGTCAAATTTGTGAAACCGTCTCATTGGATCGCTCTGCCTTTTTTGTACATCTCGTTTCCTTGGCCGAGGAACTCCATGGACTTTCGGGCGGGAGGAATTGCACAGTCCGTTTCATGCCAAGCTTTGCCGGCTCGCACTTGGAGCGGGGCTCTAAGACTCTAAACATGTCTCTTATCGTAGAGTAGAGTCCTGGGCGAGGCCTCACACGCACCCGTTCCCAAAGCCCTCACATAGGGAACGTCGTCCTTGCCACAAGGCTGCAACGGCGAATATCTTATTGGGCTTCGCTATAAGGGGGTTGGTATGGTATCTCTAGATTAATTTGTGCTTATGCGTTTTTTTGTGAGCCGGAGGTTTGCTGTACATCTTCTCTTGCGCGACGAAGCACTGGCCGAGTTCTCGGAAAGCAGTGGGGGCTATCGAAGGTTTAGGGTTTAAGGTTCGGGGTTTAGGGTTTAGGTGTGGAGGGTTTTGGGATCTGGGTTGCTATAAGGATACCTTTATGGAATACGATAGCGGTCAGTACAAGGGTCTTAGAGAGTTTGATTGCCATTAGGGTTCTTCCCAGGATTGATTCAACGGTTACTTCTTGTATAAGGGCTTAAGGATATTGGATTCAGGGTTTGCGTGAGGGATTGATGTTTAGTGGTGTAGATAGAGGCGTTCAGGGTTGTGAGGGATTTGGGAACCCTAAACCCTATAAACCCTAAACCTATAGCGAGTCGGCCTGGGGTTGGGTCTTTACTGTTGAAGTTCAGGGCTACGACTTGCAAAGGTTCATGAAAGGTTTTAGGTTGTGAAGCGGAGCCTCAGCCAAGACTTACCTTTGGTTCGTCGGGAGTGGAAGAATGGTAGTAATAGTTGCACACCATTCCTCCATCCCCTACTAACCAAAGGTAAGAAGAGTACCTCCGATAAGCTGACGCACAGAATTCTCGATCTCAGACGATCCCAAGTGCAAGAATGCTGAGGGGGAGAGGGGTTTCACCACCTCCAGCCTTCGTTATAAAGTGCTGCACCCAACCAGCTATAGAAAAAGGTGCAATCAGAGGCTTCAGAAAGCCAGGCCGCTTCCTACCAGAGGTCTTTACACAAATCCTGGGCCGAGTGTGAGCAGTAAATACACCGCCTAAGCATGTTGACCCCATTATGCCTTTCGCGCAGAGCGAAAAAAACGCAACTTACCTTGACGCATGTGGGGAAGTGGTCCTTATGTGCCTCCAATTCTTCGGGCATGGATGCCTGAACGGAGGTGCCACTTGGTGCGCTGGCTCTTAGTTCGAGACATATGTCTCCCTCATGAATTTCTTCCATCTTGCAACGGCAAGACATGTCAGTTTCGGAGTTTAGGGCTCGATACGGTGAAGTGGTTGTTCGAGTGTAAGTTGGTGTTTTGGAGTTGGCACCTTAGCCCGGGCAGGTGCGGAGTATCAGAGCCCCACAGCTCGCTGCATTCTGCCGAGAAGTCCCTCAAACCCCACCTTGGAGGTTCATGGGTAGTTATAAGTAGGGTTATAAGCCCCCTAATATGAGAAATAAGTGTAGTTACCCTACTTATAACTACCTATGAACCTCCAAGAACCCTTGCGAGTAAAGCTTCCGCACCCCAAGCCCTGACTGTTCAGATGTAGAATCTCAACCACGGGTCTTTAAGAACGACGCCGTAGCATCCAGATCCACAGCCCAACAACAGCATCTGTAATGTCTTTTGGAATGCAGAAAATGGAGAATTTGTGGGGTGCGGGACTGTCAAGGAAGTAGTATTAGTATTCGCAATCGCAGAACAGCAACTTGTAAGTATTGGACATTTATTGTGGCCTCGGTTGCTCGGGAAATCCCAAACCCACCACTACGAGGAAGAACTATTGGGTCCTGATGCTGGGAAGAGTGACGGGAGGTGCATCGCTGCCAGGGTCTAAACCCAGAGTCCTACATCCCCTACGCCCGCAAAGACCTCGACCAACATAAGCCATTGTGAATGTAGTAGGGTTCTAGCTAGGTCGCCACTAGTCGTCTCAGAGATGCATGTATACAAGTAGCTGAACTATATATATATGTATATATATATATATACATACATATACATATATATATATATATATATTTATTTATATTTATTTATTTATTTATACACACACAGGCACATAAATACATACACACATACATACATGCATACCTACATACATACACATAGAAGAAAAACAGGGGTCATCATGCGATGGGGTGTTTGGTTTGGGTTTCCGGGATGCTTCGAGGGTTTAAGTTGCTGGGGTTTGAGCGTTGGGGTTGGTTAGAGGCTGGCATCGTGCAGTGGGATTGCCATGGGGTTCTTGATTCCGACGTCGGTTCATGTTACGGATCTTCAAGCGAAGAAGCCATGCTATGGAAGTTGGCGACTTACGATAGCTCGAACCACATACGGACAGCACCGCCTAGCAATTTCTGGTCTCTCAAAGCCCTAGCCTGAAACCAACGGGCTTGAGGCGTGGGTAGCCGAAACTGAAAGCCAGTCTCCATTTCAATCTTTGCAGTGAGAGTACTCGTAGCCCTTCTGACGGCCTCCGTGCCTTGAGAGATGGTGATGCACAGCGCCAGAGCCTAAACCTTACCTGAAGGACCAAATGACCCTTATAAAGTAGGGGCCCTATACCCATATACTATGAACCCCTATATGGTATATGAACCTTAAACCCTTTTAGGGTTGATTTCGTCCTTAAGGTAAACCCAAACCACATGCGTCGCCCGGACTGTCAGAGTGTGATCATTGAAACACTTGCGTTATGGTGTAAAGGCTTTCCTTCCCAGACCCCCTGGAGGATCCAAAAAGTCGATCCCTTAATCGGGGTTCCTATAAAGTACCCTTAGTAGTATAGGGCCCCAACTTAGGGCATCTACTTTCTAGATCCTCCCAGGGTCTGGGTTGGAGTCCGCGAAATATGTACACGTTGACCTTGAACGGGTTCTTTCTAGAAGATCTAGAAGTGTTTGGGGTTAAACCTTAGAGGTACCTGCACCGTTAGGGCGGCTGTCGTCAGGATTTGCAACCTCATTACTCTTCTCCTGCTTCGAGTGCTGCAAGCTCAGTTGCTGTTACTGCTGATGGGCAAAATCCTGCATTACCCATTAGAAGGAATATACCATAGTTCCCATAGTTTTGAGTCCTGAGGGTCATGCAGGATTTTGTCCATCAACAGTATCCCGGTATTTACCAGTCCTGGCAGGAGTTTACAGTAAAAACCCAAAAGTTGGAAGCCCCATTGCCTCAATCCTTTAAGGGTAATGTATAGGGAATCCCAGCACTATTTGGCCTTAATCAAGGTTTCCAACTTTATGGGGTTTACTGTAGAGTTTACAGGTTTGTTGGCACCCTCTGACCCTGAAGCCGCTATGGGACTCTCTATGCACACTCTGACTAGCTACCTAGCGGTTCCATAGTAGTCTTTTTTGAGGTTCATATATCTCAAAACGGAACTAATTACTGTCGAGCCTATGGCTAGTCCTGTCGTTTCTCGAAGCCTGAACCCTCGACTTGCACCCAACATCTTGAGCCCTAAAGCCCTAAAATCAAGCCTTAAACCCTGAACCCAAAACCCCTGAACCCAAACCCCTAAACCTCAAACCCTAAAACCCCCAAACTGAACCCCTAAACCCTTATTAACCCAAAACCCACAGCTAAGTTCTTAAAGCTGAAGAACTGCTAAATCTCCAGCTTCTTCTGTACGCGATCGGCTGTTGGGGTCCGGCGGGGTGTTCCTCGAAACTTTGCATGGTCTGGGCTGCTGGAGGTATGGCCTGGACATTTACCCCTGATGTTGCAAGTTGCAAACTTGGACACCAAGGGGCGACGGTTTCATGAGCTGGCATTTATTGAAAAGGCCATGTGACTTTCCCCCCATCTCTTGTCCTGAAGAATTCTTCCCTGTACCTTCCCTCGCAGCGGAGTCTCGGGGTTTCGAGCTTTCCGCCTTGCGTGGTTTCGATTGTGGCGTCCTATGTGGCAGGTGATAGAAAAAACGGCATGGCGGACTGCTTCTGCCGGGGGTCCGTTCCGGACGCCCTGCCAGCTTCAAACCGTTACTGTCTGACTCTGCCTGACTGTCCGAACGGCGTGTCCAGCCACGCAGATGGTCAGCAGGTTGGCGCAGGATTTTGGCGATGGAGGATAGACAGGCACACTTTGCAGTTCTTGTCCACTGGGGAGTGGATTGCAGGCAGCCGCGTAGATTTGAATACTTTGTCGGGCACACGTCCTGAAAGATTATGCCAGTGCTGGTACGTTGGCCACCTAATCAAGGTGTGATGGTAGTTGGGCCGTTTGTTGGGCTCTGTTTCGAGCACGTACACTACGCGCCAACCTTACAGCCCCCAAACCGCCTGGGAAGTCCGAGTGTGAGCACCGAAAGCACAGAACTTTAGGGTCTGGGCCTTGGGGTTTTGGGTATCCCGAAATCCTTTCTGCCCCAAAGCCACATGTCCTCATCGGACAGCTATAAGGCTGGATGGTGTCTGAGCACACAGTGCGCAACAAGTTCTCATCGGCACTCCTGAACTACATGCCGGAGCCCCGGATCCTACTATGGGCGCTTAAGTAATTACTCGTACATATACTATTTTGGGGCGGTTCCATATTACCATTATTGTAGAATGGCCCCCAAAACCTTATTCTAATTGTCTTGTGAGTGAAGGAACCCTTGCACTCCAAGCGCTTTTCTCAATGGGGTGGTTTGGATTCCGGCATGTGTGGCTAAGCTTGTGGCCCAAAATCTCTTTATCTCTTGACCCCTTGAGTGGCTTGACTGAAAGGTGTTAAACTACTCCATAGGCGTGTAGCGCTTTTGGTGGCATCGCCGCCTTCCTAAACACCCTGAACCCGAAACTCTAAACCCTAAAGCCCTAAACAAGTTTTGGATAGGTGGTTTTGAAAATTCAACCCGGCACCCGATTAGAGGGATGCTACTATGAGGCTGGTCATAATCTCCGCTTCTCTGTGATCCAACGCTTCTGGGTTCAGGGTTCGTAGCGTGTGGGCTCAGACTCAGACAGAACATGACAGGTTTACGACATGCGTACCGAGGGACCCTATGCAGGGTTTAGGTGGTAGCACCACTTAGGAGTGCCCGAAAATAGGGGACCCTAATATAGCACCCGACATAGTAGGATCCTTACTATAAGGACCCCGAAATAAGGTACCCCGAATTTTGGTAAACACCACTTCGGAGTGCCCACGTCAGAGTTTCCCAGGCTTGGCACCAAGCACACGATTTTTCAAGCAAGCACCTGCCCAAAGCCGCCAAATCTCAAACCTGTGCACTTGCAAGCTCGTGGCTACCGGACATATGCGTTCGTTTAAGCATTTTTCGATTCGAGAGCTCATGGGTTTGAAGGTTACGCTGCAAGGTTCTGGTTTCGATTCGCTGTCATGGAGGCCGGGTTTTGCACGGCTCCCTGCATATCGTAGTCATCAGAACAACTTACTTGGGGTTTAGGGTTTAGCCGGGCAGAGGGTGTTAGTCGGGTCGTGTCCAGGTTTAAACATTAGTGCCATTATTGCTGCCATGTTTGAAACTTGTAGTGGTATTGAAAGGTCCCTTAAGCTATATACAGCTGTGCTCCAGTTAGGTGCTTCGCGAAAGTGATAGCATCCGGAAAGCTCTCCATGTTTTTCACCGACTTCCATGCTTTGATAGCTGACTGAGTGTTTTCTCTTGTTCTCCCTATGTCAGACCTCGCGAGCCGGGCACAGCTTCCAAGCAATGCGAGAGGGAAAAAAATGTCCATTTTCCGGTTCTGCTCTACAGGTAGAGCTACGCGTAAAGGCTTTTAATTTGGGGTTCCAAGGTCTCGTTGCCAAGGGCCCGGATGTTCGGCCAGGCTGCATACGATGTAACTTGATGTACATGTGTGGGGTCGTTTGCAGTGAAGTGCAGTGGCGGCACCACAGGAGCAGGGGCTTCCTGTACCTGTTTAGGGTTTCCAGTAGAAGTGCTTCCGAAATATGTTGCAACAGTGCCTTTGTGTCAAGTTTCCAGTTGTGTCGCCGAAGAGCATGGCATAGCATTTTCTAAGAATGCCAAATGCTAAGGTAGCGACCACCCGATATGCCCCGTAAAGTTCACAGTTGCCCCAAAACCCCTAAACCCAAACGGTAAATCCTCCTTGCCAAGTAGGAGGGAAACAAACCGTAAATCCTAGGTAGGAGGAAAAAAGCCGAAAAAGCCCAAACCCAACAGACGCTCAACGAGGTTTAGTAGGGATTAGGGTTCCCATAATAGGGTTCATATTAAGGAATCCCTACCCCAAGAATCTTAAACCCCCCCTTTTTGGCCTCCCAACAAGCGAGGTTCGGCATGAAGTTTACCATCATGTACCTGGCTTTGCCCCAAGAGTTTAGGGTTTTGGGTTTAGGGTTTAGGGTTTCCCGGTGCGTTCGTCTGATGGGCGGTTCGGGTTTAGTAGATCGTTGCAGTGACGCCTTGTCTCTCGTCGGCTGCTATCACTATGCTGATGATGAACTTTATCATTATTATTATAGCTATTAATTACTTGTGGTGGCGGTATTACAATTTGCAATGATTTGCCTTGCCTGGTTCTTCGAGATCCCATCTCTTTGGCAGGGTCTTTTGAAGACCGCATTAGGCAGAGGGACCAATTCTCTAATTCCTGGAGCCTTGGATTGAGTCGGTCCATCATTGTCCTTGCAACTTAGCTTTCGGAATC
Organism: Symbiodinium sp. CCMP2592; assembly: GCA_905221615.1. NCBI lineage: Eukaryota > Dinophyceae > Suessiales > Symbiodiniaceae > Symbiodinium > Symbiodinium sp. CCMP2592. The sequence continues at coordinate 1,208,658 of CAJNDT010004334.1, read as the reverse complement.
GTAAGCCCTGAAAACCTAATTATCTTAACTCTACCTCCTACTGCAGAGTCAATAGGGCATACGAGATTCTTCAAGTGTTCCCGTGTGTTGTGATGTGCTTGGTTGTTCGTTCTACAGAGAGCCAGCTCTAGAATCTAGAACCCCGCATACAACCTGAAGAAGTGAAACCTGCCCTAGAGCCTCAGGCCTAAACGTTTACCAGCCTCATGACCCGGAACACCTGCTCCACTGATCAAGGGTGCTTCTGTTGATGATATAAATCCTGCATGACCTTAAGGACCCTAAACTATGCGAATTATGGTATATTCCTTATTATGAGTAATGCAGGATTTATATCATCAACCGTTCGATTTCCCATGAAGGCGAGACACGTCAGACCCTGGGCCTTTCAACACTTGAGATACACGGGCCTAAGTGCAGTTCTCTGCTGCTTGTAGTGTTTTATCAAACAGCAGTGTTTGTATTTCGAAAAAGCAGTGTTTGCATTGTTCTATAAAACATTACAGCATGAAGCCTGCCAAACCTTGCTCTAATTCTTCCGATGCATTTCTGAGTTTTTTGCTTCATTGACTGTGGCCAAGGTGCAACCACCGACCCTACACCTTTGGCCTTCCGGCCCATTCAAGACCCCATCTATCCCATCCTGGCAACAGGATCCAAATCCCAAAGTTCTCGACAGTTCAGGGTTATTGAAGTTATCTGCTTTGGTGTTTTCAAAGGTTTGTTTCCGCTCTTTTGGGAGAAGTCTGAGGTCGCGATCACCTCCGGGTTCTGCGCACAGGCCCGGGTTTCAGTGTGCACATACATACATACATATATACATATTATTATGCACGCATTTGAGCATTGAGTTGTTCGTTTATTACTGTATGTCAGTTCATTCTAGACATAGCGTCCATCCCTAATGCTAATTGTCTTGTATAGACAGTTGGACTCATGATTGAGCTACTGTGGAGTGCATTTATTTGGATGTTTGTAAACATGTGAAAGTTAAAAGGGGGTGAGATGCAGGTGCTTTTGGGGTTTGAGAACCTTTAGTTGCCGACCTCTGTGTTTTTGACGGGCAGTGCTTGGGTGTTGGGCAGTTTATCCTGGGTTCTTTTGAAGGATTCTTATCCTGAAGTTACCATTTCTCATGGAAAATTATACATTAGATTC